>CAUYSK010012867.1:0-28410 GCA_963575035.1 Avahi laniger
TTCAACAAATAATTTGTTGTGCTCCTTTGTTGCCTTTTCCTTTGTTAAATAAGTGTTTCATGTGTGCTTTGCAGCTGGGATCGCAGGAGGCAAGCATTCCCACCAGGACCAGCACATTCCTGAGCCTTCGGCCCTGTCCCTTGGCTTATTGTCCCCTTCACAGAGCTGGAGGAAAGCTCCCGATAAGGTTCCCTGGACACACACAGAGCCCAGCAAGACAAAGGCCCAGGCTCCTGAAAGCAGGGGTGGGTGTGGGGGGCAGGGCAGACAGGGACGCTGCAGGCAGATGCGGCTCAGAGACACCAAAGGGAGGCCGCAGCGAGAAGGAGGCAACCCGGGGGGTGTGTGGTGGGCCCGGCCAAGGCAGGAAGCTCTGCAGAGGCCCGGGAGGCCGATGGAGCCGTGTCCTGGCAAAGGCTGAGGGAGGGAGAAAAGGTGAATGGTACTTCCTCCCGGTCAGGCAGGGAGCCCACGCTCAGTCCAGGTTTGGGCACCTCTTCCAAGCGGAGGCCTAAGGAAGCAGAAATGGTTTGGGGAGCAATGTCAGAAGGGGAGGGGCCCATGGGACAGAACCATGACCAAAACCAGCTGCTGCAGTGACAGCAGGTGTTGAGGGTCCGCATGTGGAGCCACGCAAGGTCACCAGCAAGCAGAGCCTCCTAGAGGTGTCATCAGGCCTGGGCGCCCTTTCACGGGGAATTGGGGGTATGCCTGGCAGAGAAGAGCCTAACACAGTTGGTTCTCAAAGAGTGACTCACCCAGGAACTGGTTAGAAATGCGGACTCCTGGGGTCCCACCTCAGACCTACTGAATCAGAAACTCTGGGAGTAGGGCCCCCAAATTTGAATTTTCAACAAGACCTCCAGGTGGTTCCAGTACAAACTCAAGTTTGAGAACCACTGGCCTGATAGAATCCCTGACATGACACCCACTCCCCGGCATCCTAAGGTCCGCTGGGGTTAGGGCACGCGGGGCCTGCAGGGCTGGGCTTCTGGGGGTACAGGAGGCGGGAGTCGTGAGAGCCTATGGGTCAGGCCGTCCCTTCACGGAAACCCCACAGATCAAAGGCAGCCCTGTGAGGTACCCTCCTGTCCTGCGAGGTCTTCCGCCCGGCTTCCTGGGCCCAGCCGGCAGGAGCAGTGGCCTCAGCCCCTCCCCAGACCTGCGGCTCCCTGGTGGGGGACACAGCCACACACAGGGACATCCCTGGTCCCTGAAACAGCACCTGTGGGGGCATAAACATTTTATCCTCACATCAACCCTGTAGAATTGGAAATTTTAGTGTCCTCATTTTATAGATGCAGTTACGGTTTCCAGGAGTTAGTAATTTGCCTGGGACGCCAGGCCCCTGGCTCCCAAGCTGCAGGGGGAGGCGGGATTGTGCCCACCACTCCCGACCCTGGCTGCCCGGCCCATTCTCCAGGTGCCTCCTCCTCCTGGGCCCAGCCAGGACTCCCCAGGTCTTGGGGGTGAGGTCACCTGCTCCCCAACCCCACAGCTGGGCGGCGGACTTCCCACCACGTGGCAAGACAAGGAGTTGGAGCAGACCTGGCCTCTCAGAGCTCAGCCGTCGTCTTGGTTCTGTCCTCCCAAGAACAGGGATGCGGACCTTCTGTCCGACACCTCTGAGGATCTTGCTCCTGGAGGGTGTGTCCCTCTCCAAAGCCTGTCCTGGCCCTCGCACAGCCCCACCCACTGGGGCACCTGAAGGGGGAGGACAGCCCCCAGCTTCAGTGAGTCGGCCTCTTGGGGCAGCGCCTCCCCGGGGCCTGCTTCGCGCCGCTCTTTACACCTCATTTCCCCGCATGCTCTCACCAGGACCCCGCTTGTGGAGGAAAACAGACGGGACGGTGTGTGGGCAGGAAACCACAGGGCAGCCTCAGGCCTCGGCGGTCCCACCACAAAGGCAGCCTCCCGTGCTGGCGGGGAAGCCCCAGCTTGATGCTCAGCGGGATGAAGCGTGGGGCGCTCAGGGCAGGCAGGTAGGCTGAGCTCACGCAGTGCCCGTCTCTAGGACCGGGTAGAAATGCAAGTGCTACTCAGCCAGAGACTCTGGGGGTGGGGCCCAGGAGTCTGTGTTTCCACAGGATCTCCGGGAGACTCTCATGTGCCCTACGGCAGGGGACTCCAACCTCTTCTCTCACCGCCAGCCCACACCCTGCACACCTTCCCCCTCTCACTGCCCATGCTCTGCCTCAGCCCGGCGTGTGCTCTTGCCATCTCTCCAGCAGGCAAATGCTGGCGCCTCTAGGCTTCCCTTTGTCACTCCTGGTCCCCACACTCAGCATCTCCCCTCACTTGACTTTATATCTATTTTCCTAACTCCAAAAAAACAGAATGCTTTACTCATATGTTTGACAATCCTATGACACCTGCCGCCATTCATTCATCCGACACTTGTCCACTACCAACCACATGTCACATAATGTTAGGTTCTGGGGACACCAAGGTGAACAAAGCAGCAGGTCCCCAACTCTCATGGAGCTTAGTGTCTGCTGGGGGCTAGTGGGAACATGGTGCTGGGCTCTTCCTGGCCCCGAGCATCCTTCGTTTCTCTACCCACACACACATTTGGCCCTTCCTCTCTTCACCCTTCCCTTGGAGCACGTGCTGAGCCCCCCACACCGGGCTAGCACAGTGCTCTCTGCCATGCAGGGCCCGGGACTCAGCGCTGCACCTTGCCGCCCCGCACGCCAGGCAGTGAGCGTGATGGGCACACCGCGCTCTTCCCAGCATCGCAGAGGAGGGACGGGAGTGGGAGGGGCAAAGCTGAACAGGACCCAGAGGATCTTGGTGGCCACATCACTCTTGGTAGCACAGGGAGGAGGTACAAGGAGATGTCACCCTTTACTGGATGCAAAGAAAAGCAGATGAAAACCATTTGCCATCTGTTTTTGATACCTTGACTCATCTGGTGAACAACAGCACCTCCTTAGGTTGCCTTTTTGCCAAAGCTTCTGCGAGTGCTGTGCTCACAAGAGTTTACCAGAAACTCCAGACTAGTTGACCAGGAGTACCTGCTGCCCACCCGCCAGACAGCCTAGCAGCACAGCGTGGAGGGCGGGTGTGTGGCCCAGACTGACGGGACACAGTTCAAGTTCACTACCTGCTTACTAACTGTGTGACCTCAGACACGCTACTTAACATTTCTGTGCCTTGGTTTCCTCATTCCCACTATTAAGATGGGCATATTAATAGTATAAAATCCACCTCATAGTATTATTGTCAGGATTATATTAATCAATACACATAATTTATTGAATAAACGATAAGTGTCAGGATTTATTACTACTGGTTATATTTGTTACATATGGGATTGGCATTCCAATGTGGCCAATGACACCTTAAGTCTCAGCACGAAGTCTCTGGTCCGAGACCTCCAGCAGGACCACTAACTCCCCCTTGATGTGTTGTCTACCTTGCCAGTGAGGGTTCCGTGGGAAGGTGCCGAGGACTTCCACTGATCCACAGAATAGGCCCTTGGAATTGACTGTTTCGAGTTACTACTTACCATAAGTTTTAACAAGTGTGAGATTGGTTAGGTCGGTCTTCAGGAGATCATCCAGATCGAAGAGAGAGAGAACAAAGGCCAAACCTTGTTCCCTGTCGTCTTCCACTGGCACCTCCAGCATTGCTCACAGGATCTAGATGGTTCAGCCTTTCTTTTCTGGAAAGCCACCTAGCAAAACATAGGAACAGCATGAGTTCATACCCTTTGACCTAGCAATTCCACTTCCAGGAATCTACCTCAAGGAAATAAGCAGGGAGGTGCACAGAATTTTACGTGAGTTTGTCTATCGTAGCATTGTTTGAGTTTTCAAATAAAATAGGAACAAATGTCAAACACTGGGAAAATGGAGAAAGGAGGTCATGCCTATGACAGAATATTACATAGCCTTTAATCATGTCTTCAAAGACTAACAGTGGACATAAAATTAAATGGAAAAACATCAGGCTATCAACCTGCTAGCTCCTGGGCCTCCATGTGCTCCTTTGTGAACAGGGGTGACCACACCTTACTCAGAGGATCGCTGTGAGCCTTAAATGCGGCACCACAGGTCCTGTGTCCAGTGGAGACAGGCCACCTGGCAAGCACTCAATAAAGGGGCTGCTATTGCTGGCTCCCAACAGCTCCCGTGAAATAAGACTGAGCCTCCCCATTTTAACAAGAAGGAGCGTAAAACTCAGAGAGGTTAGGTGGCTGGTGAGGGGCCACAAGCTGAAACAAAAATGCTGCTCCAGCCTCAGAGGAAGTGGGTGTGGATGTGACTCTCCCGGATCACGCCTCACCCATTGTCACCGGCTAGAATGATACATCACATCAGCAAAGCACCTTCCAGTTCTCTGAGCAGGTTCTCAGGCAGGATTGCCGCGAACCTCTCAGCAACCCAGTGACCCAGGCTGGGCAGACGTTATTCAAAGTGCCCAGCCCCACAGACACACATTCAAATCCACACAACACCGCGCGGCAGCTGTGCAAACCCAGATGAGTCACCCTCGCAGAGCCTCAAGTTTCACGTATGCCTTAACCTCTTCTTGGAGATACTGCAAGGAGCAGATAGGAAAGTGTCTTTTTGACTGTACGGTGCAAAGTGGTGTTATGGGCCATGTTTTTCAGGAGAGGAAACTAAGGCTTGAAGATGTTAAAAAAAAAAAAATCTTATTCAGGTTCTTGGGGTTAGTCAGAAACACAGAGCACTCAGTTCTTCCAAAGTTCTAATTTAATTTTTCTTTTCTTTTTAAAATAGCTTTATGAGAGATAATTCACATCATATAATTCACCCTTTTAAAATGCACCCTTCAGTGGCTTTAGTATATTCACAGAATTGTGCAACCACCAACACAATCTAATTACAGAACATCTTTACCGCCACAAAAAGAAACTCTGTGTACCCCAGCGGTCATTTCCCTTAATTCCCTCTGCCCCAGGCAGCCACTAATCTACTTTCTGTCTCTACAGATTTACTTAATCTGACATTTCATATAAATGGGATTATGCTATGTGATCCTATGTGACTGGCTTCTTTCATTTGTTTTCAAGGTTGGTTCATGTGTAGCGTGAATCAGTCCCTTTATTCCTTTTTACAGCTAATAGTCTACTGTATGGATATTTTGTTTATCCATTTATCAGTTGATGGACATCTAGGTTGTATCTACCTCTGGACTGTTATGAACAATGCTATTATGGACATTCATATACAAGTTTCGTGTGAAAATGTTGTTTCCAAATTTCTTGAGCATATATGCAGGGGTGGAATTGCTGGGTAGCCTTTCTTTACTATTTCTCAGAACTTTTGATTTGTTAATGTGTATTTTCCAAATTTATTTGGCCAGGAGACCCTTTTTCCAAAACTAATCTTGGAAGACTTTGGGAAAGTCTGATTTAGCCCATCCCCCCCACCACATTTTGGGGAAACAGAAGCTCAGAAGGGCTCAGCAGCCTCCTAAGATCACATAAGCAAATGAGAGGTGAAGCTGTCATGGGAAGCCAGAAGAAACATGACTATTTTAATGGGAAAGAGCTTCCCAAACATAAAGGATACTGAAAACAATCAAAGGAAAAGGAAGACAAATATGGCTAGACACATAAACATTTAAATTTCTGAACCTCAAGCTACATAAAAACAAAATTAACAAGCAAATGACAGTGTTGGAATAGACCACTGTATCTTAACCCTGGCTACATGGAAGAATAGCTCCAAGGAGTGCTAACAATTCTGATGCCCAGGCCTCACCCACAGAGATGGATTTTATTTATTTATTTTATATGTATGATACAAAGATACATATTGAAGCATTGTTACAAAATTCTGGGAAAAAGTTAAATGTCCATTGATAGAAATCAGGTTAAAAAAATTAAAGTACATTCATGCAATGGAATACCTGCGAATCACTACAGAGAATGAGGCAGATCTACAACTACATGTGTGGAAAGAGCTCTAAGACATATTTAGAGAAAAAAAGATGAGAAAGATCACATATACTATAACCCTCTGTATAAATAAAGAGTAAGAGGTGTAGACACAGGTATAGGGATAGAAAAGGCAGAGAGACCAATTTAGGCTAATATATGCCTAAATTCTTTTACGGAATTTCCAGAAGGACAGACAAGAATGAAGGAGGGACGTCCGAAGGGAGAGGAAGCATTTTTTCATCTTATGCCTTTTGTTCTGTTTGAATTTTTAACTGTGTATGTAGAAGGGTTGACAAATCACCCCATCTACATGGGACCCCAGACACACCAGTACTGTACCAGCCTCTTCCCCCTCTTCTAACACTGTAGTTCTGGCCACTTTTGCCACAAGGTCCCTGCCTATTTTTCCCTATTACGGAAGGACAGTTTTACCACATTCATGGCATCTTCTTTAGTTCTTACTCCACCTTGCCAGGTAAAGCTGCATAGAAGAAAAAGAGAGATCAGGCCTACACTTCTGCCGCTAAAACTAGTAGTCATTGCCATCTACTAAATGCTGATTAAGTGCTGGCTGACATTTTAAAGATGAATAAAGGGTGTAAATGTGCTGAGCACTTCACGTCTGTGGTCTCAGTTGCTTCTCACATGGGTCTATGAGACTGGTACTATTTTCACAACCATTTAGCAAAAGAATAGACAGAAGATTATAGAGATATGGTTGCTGGTTTCATTGATCCTGTTGAAGGTGGTTCAACATATGCAAATCAATAAATGTGATTTACCACATAAACAGAGGCAAAAACAAAAACCATATGATCATCTCAATACATGCAGAAAAAGCATTTGATAAAATCTAGCACCCCCTCATGATAAAAACCCTCAAAAAACTAGGCATAGAAGGAACATACCTCAAAATAATACAAGCCATATATGGCAATCCAATAGCCAACATCATACTGAAAGGGGGAAAGTTGAAAGCATTCCCCATAAAAAGTGGAATAAGACAAAGGCTCCCACTGTCACCACTTCTATTCAACATAGCACACGAAGTCTTAACCAGAGCATTCAGGCAAGAAAAAGAAATAAAGGGCATTTTTGTTTGTTTCTTTGTTTTTGGTTTTCATTTTGTTTGCTTCTGCTAGCTCTGGGTTTGGTTTGTTCTTCTTTTTCTAGTTCCTTGAGATGTAACATTAGATTGTTAATTTGTGATCTTTCTATCTTTTTTATGTAGGCATTTAGTGCTGTGAATTTCCCTCTTAGCACTGCTTTCACTGTATACCAGAGATTTGTGGAAGTTTTTATCACCTTTGTTGTTCAGTTAGAAACAATTTTTTGATTTCTACCTTGATTTCATCATTGGCCCAAGAATTATTCAGCTGCAGTTTGTTTCATTTCCATGTACTTGTGTAGTTTTTAGAGTTCCTCCTGGAATTGACTTCTAGTTCCACTGTGGTCTGAGAAGATAAATGATATGATTTTGATTTTTCTAAATTTTCTGAGACTTTTTTTGTGGTTTACCATATGATGTTTCTTAGAAAATGTCCCATGTGCTGATGAGAAGAATGTGTATTCTGCAGTTTTGGGGTAGAATGTTTTGTAAATGTCTCTTAGTTCCATTTATTCTAGAGTCCTATTTAAATCCAGAGTTTCTTTGTTGATTTTCTGCCTTGATAATCTGTCTAGTTCTATCAGAGGAGTTTTGAAGTCCCCAGCTATTATTATGTTTCTGTTTATTTCTTTCCTCAGATCTAGTAGAATTTATTTTATGAATCTGGGAGTTCCTGTCTTAGGTGCATATATATTTAGGATTGTTATTTATTATTGTTGAGTTTACCCCTTTATCATTATATTAATATAATATAATGACTGTCTTTGCCTTTTTTATTTTACCATTCTTGATTTAAAGTTTATTTTATCCCTATACTCCTGCTCACTTTTGATTTCCATTTGTGTAGAATATGCTTTTCCACCCCTTTACCTTGAGTCTATGAGAATCTTTGCAAGTTAAATCGGTTTCTTGGAGATAACATGTATTTGTGGGTTTTTTAAAAAATCCATTCAGCTACTCTATCTTTTAAGATGGGTATTTAGACCATTTACATTCAATGTTCGTATTGATATGTGAGATACTGTTCTGATCATGATGTTGATTGTTAACCAGTTGCTTTGTTTTCTCCTTTGTGTTACTATTTTATGAGAACCGTGGGTTTTAATTTTTGGGTGTTTTTACACTGGCAGGTATGGATTGTTCTGTTCCATGTATAGTGTCCTTTTAAACACTTCTAATAGGGAAGGTCTAGTAGTGACAAATTCCCTTAGTGTTTGCTTCTCTGGGCATGACTTTCTCCTTCATTTATGAAACTTAGTTTTGCAGGATACAAAATTCTTGGCTGACGGTTATTCTATTTAAGAAGATTAAAAATGGGACCCCACAATGACTCTTTTCAAATACTTTCAAATGTTGGGATACCTACTCTTTAGGTTATTAAGGTATAGAACTTGGAAAAAATTAAAAAATAACAATGGAACACCAATATCTTATGTCTTGTAAGGTTTCTGCTGAGAAGTCTGCCATTAGTCTGATAGATTTTTCTTGGTAAGTTACTTGATGCTTTTGTCTTGCAGATTGTAGGATTTTCTCCTTCACTTTCACTTTGGCCAGACTGATGACTATGTGCCTTGGTGATGGCCTATTTGCCATGAATCTTTCAAGTGTTCAATGACTTTCTGGCACCTGGATGTCTAAACCTCTAGCAATACCAGGGAAGTTTTACTCAATTATTTCCTCAAACAGGTTTTCTATGCTTTTTTATTTTTCCTTCTTCTCCCTCAGGGATATATATGATTCTTATATTTGTTCATTTTATATAATCCCATATTTATCAGAGAGATTGTTCATTCTTCTTCATTCTTTTTTCTTTATTTTTGACTGAGTGGGTTAATTCTAAATCCTTGTTTTTAAGCTCTGAAATTCTTTCTTCTCTTTGGTCTAATTTTGGAAGCTTTTTGCTGTATTTTGAAATTCCTTAAATGCTTCTTTCATTTCCAGAAGTTCTGTTATATTTTTTCTTAGATTATCTATCTCTTTAGTGAATTTTTCATTCATGTTCTGAATTTTTTTGTTTGTTTGTTTCTTTGTGTTGGTTTTCAACTTTCTCATCAATCCCATTGATCTTGTGAGCTATATTCTGAATTCCATATCTGACATTTTTAACAATTTCCTTTTGGCTGGAGTTCATTGCTAGAGAGCTAGTGTGATCCTTTGGGGATGTCACAACAGCCTGTTTTTTCATATGGTCAGAGTTCTTATACTGGTTCTTTCTCTTCTGAAATCTCTTCTCTCAGCTCTAAACAGATAGCTTTGTGGCATGCCTGTTTTCCTCTGCTGGAGAGGAGCAACTCTGTTGCTCAGTAAAAGGAGGGAGAGGTCCCTGATGGTGTGCTTGAGTCCTGCTCTGGAAGATTGACCAGGCAGGAGAGGGGTGGATGCACTGTGAGCCTGTAACACTGCTGCTCTCCTGTGTCTCCCTTCCCAGGTCAATGGGTGATGGCACTACTCAGGCAGCTGCGGTGGCAGCTGTGCTACCCAGACAGTGGCAGCAGGCACTGGGGATGATTTAATTTTTAAAAGCTCCCAGGTGATTCTAATGTGTATCTAGGGTTAAAAATTAGAAGATCTAATATGATATAATTAACAGATAAATACTTATTGAAATATCAGTAAGAAAAGGTCCTTTACTCCAACAGAAAAGTGAGCAAAAAATAAACACATTATTTTTTGGAGTTTACCTTTCTTAGACAAGAAATATTTAAAAAGGCTCAACCTTACTATTAACTAAAGAAATGCAAATAATGCATTTATTAAACACTGACTAAGCTACACATAGCTTAAATGAGCTAATTTAAGCCCCGCAACAATTCCATGATGTCCTCATCCTATAGATAAAGAAACTGAAGCCAAGGAGCATGCCCTAGGTCACAGCCTATAGTGGGGAGAGCCATGAATGTACCAACCAGTCAGCCTCCAGAACTTGCACTTAAACCAATTCGAGTTTAACCTCCACAATGTCGTGCCTTTTTACCTTACAAATTAAAAGCTAACTCTCCATGTTGAGGACGCAGGGAACAGGGTACTTCACCCACCTCTGGCAGAATTTTTAATTGGCACAATCTCTCTGGAAAACCATTTGGCAATATGTAGCACAAGTCATAAAAGTGCTGTTGTCCTTTGATCTGGGACTTATATTTCTATTAATCCATTCTGAGAACATAAGATTTATGTGCAAGTATCTTCTCCCGGATTTGAAGACAAAGACAAAGTATTGTTAGATTAATTTTCTTTCTAGACTAGCTTATGTTAAGTTCCTCAACAGAAAGAGCTGTCAGGGGCTCTGGTCCAACATCACCATTGATCCTCCAGATTCCTCTAAGGGTCAAGTAGCTGTCAGGTCATGCCTCCTTCCCTGTTTCTGGTACAGCCCTGGTCCTTTGCAGATAGCTCTGCCTGCCAGGAATTGCTCCTTAAGTCCGATACCTACTTCTTCATTACTTCTAACCATTCTTTGGTCCTAGTTCTATATGGAACAAGCTTAATTCCTTTTCATGGTGACTGATTTTCAACAAGTCAGCTTTCAACATCTTGATCACTTTCCCCTGAATTATACCACTTACACGGACCAGTTCTTTTATACATACTTTAGCTCTAATCCCTACAACCAAGTAAAGTGGAATCCTAACCCCATTTTCACAAGACAAGAAAACTGGAGCTCAGGGAGCTCAGTGATGTGCCAAAGGTCACATGCAGGTATGTGGTGGAGGGATGAGCAATCCAGGCCTGCCTGAGCTCAGGTCCTTTCCACACTTTATATCCTGGAATAGGCTTCAATTTTTCTACCTTCCCCGAGTAGACTGATGAATGCAGAGCAAAAGTGACTTCTCTTTCTCTGGTCTAGGTTTCAGTGTGGCCAAGGGTCAGACATGCCATTTTGGCTTCATGTCCCGTTGGGCCCTCATGCCCTGCGTGGCTGTCAAAGAAGCATCCTGGGCATGCTGGTCGCCTGCTGCTACTCAGCCACGCCACTGGCACTGGGATTTTTCTGTAGTTGGGATTTGTTGGACCCAAATCATAATCTCACATTGATCCCTGTGAAACATCATCTTGATAGAGTCGTCATTCTGGCCAGACAAGAATGGTTTGGACCCTGCCTCTGCCTGCAACAAATTTCCTCCTCCTCCACTACAGTTCATCAGTACATTGGTGAGGAACTTTCGGAGAAGCAGCTCATGTGGTGTGGTGGTAGGATTCTGAGCTCTGGAATCAGATGTGGGGCTGAATCCCAGCTTTGATGCTTGGTAACATATGACCTTGGGTAAAAGAGCTAAACACTTGGAGTTTAAATTTTCTGTCTGTAATGGGAACAATGGCAGTACCTAGGTCACAAAGGTAGGTAGTGCCATAAGCAGGTCACCTGGCAGAGGGTACTGTAATAGGTATAAGTTGGACAGTCCCAATCTGAACATGTGATCCCCACTGTCCTTGCTGAGAGGGAAATTCGGACAGCTTCTCCTCAATTCCACCCAAGTATGGCCCCTCTGGCCATCCTGGGCCCTATCCTTGGTGGCGGGGGAGGTGTGGCTTATGAATGTCCTGGGTCATTGCAGAGGAGGTGTTGCCATATAGGGTCAGAGGTCCTGAGCCAAGTTTGGAGGTGTGAAGGGGCACCCTTCTTCCTGGTGGCCCAGGACTCAGTGGGCTCTCCAGGGACTGCTCCAGTTCTTGGCACAGATACCAGGCACTATGGAGACACTCCATGGGCAAAGTCACACCCACAGAAGCCTGTAGGTGCTTGGGCAGAGACAAGCAGTGTCCCCTATGCTGACCCCTTCTTCTCCTGGAGACCCTTGGTCGGGGAGGCCCCCCTGGAGTCCCCCTTTTCCTTCCACACACCCCACCTTAACTTTACCCTCATCTCTCATCCCAAACCCACAAGGCTGGGTAATCCCAGTGTCTCCTGGAGACAAGCTAATTCCTTATCTATTTTCTTTTCCCTCTGTATGCATAGATAAACAACAGCCCTAGTACCCAGGACAGTGTGGAACACAAAATAGGTTCTCAATAAATATTTGTTGAATAAATGAGTGCAATCAATTTGAATTTGAAAAAATCTACTTTCCTCTCAATACTCCTTGATTTTTACAACTATTGCCTCAGGAAGGAGCCTTAAAAACCTCTTTGGAAGTAAAAAATCTGCCCAATAATTTTCTTTCCTTTGTATTTTTGCTGAAGCATCCCAGTCATCCCAAAAGCACAAATGACTCTGTCTGAATCTGGAGAAAGTTGGTGGCAGACATAGAAGTGGGGTGTGAAGGGAAAGCCCACATCGTAGTTAAGCACATACTCTCCCTATAGGCACATGCTTTATTACTGTCAATTATCACTGTTATTATTATTATTTATCTGAGGATGCCAGTGGAGATCCCCCCCAACCCCTCACTGAATGCTTTTAGGTGCCACCATCAGTAGTTTTGAGTCCGTCTCTAGCCTCTAGGTCAGGGTCCACGGCTTGCTCCTATCTTAATCCCCAGCACCTGGTCTAGGGGTACTGTTTGGACCACCTGAGCTCATGGACAGAAAACTTTTAATATTTAAAAAATATTAGTTATTCTTGAGTGACCCTGGCCTGTTGGATTCTGTGTGTACTGCAGGAGAATGGCATCGAGCAGTCCTCAGAATGGAGGATCCCTGTGGAGGCCTGAGGGACAATAAGGAAAGCCCTATGTTTAGAGGCACATGGCCTGGTTTCCAAGCTCTGTGACCTTTGGAAGTCACTTGATCTTCACTGAGTCTCAGGTTCCTCATCTAGAAAATGGCTGCAATAATAGATTGTGTAGTCAGGAGGTATTCTTAGCAAGGTGACCCTCCTGGCTTCATCCTGATTCTGGCATTTCAGGGCCTGTGACAGGCCAGAGGGTAGACATGTGGCACACAAGCCTTCCCAGTATGCTCATATCACATGCTGTGCATGGGTCACATCTGACCCAGGCCATGAGACAGTACGCTGGAAACAGGGTCGTAAGTTGTCATGACTCTCCTGTGTCTATGAGCACTCCCTACAGCTCACAAGATCCCCCACAGACAGTGTGGCCACTGTCCTGCCCCACTCTGTGGCCTGCCTGAGCCCAGCAGTGAGCACCTCTCTGGGCTGAGCAGGCAGATGGCAGCTCCCCAACCCCACCCCAGTTTGCACTCTATCACCAAGGTGATGCTGAGCACGGGTCTGCAAGAGCAGAAAGCAGGTGCCTGAGCTCTCCCAGGTCCATTAGTTGCTAAGTTGGAAACTGCCCTGCAGCCTAGAGCCCAAGGTGCGGGCAGACACCTGGGGGCCCTGGAGAAGGGGAGCTCCCACAGTCTTGGGCCTCCATGCCGGCTGGCCTTGTTCCCTGCCCACGTGCCGGCTGCCCCCGCTCACTTGCAGGTCCCCAGTCAGCCCTGCATTTCTCCTGCAGGGGAAATGTGGCCAGAGAGGTGCAGCCCTGCCCCATAGCTCCTGCAACAGCTTCCAGAGGCACGGATCATGTCTTCTCTTAGGTGGTCCCATAGCCCTCCCCCAAAACATCTCCCCTACTTTCCAGCCGCAGGATCTAGAATTCACTTTTTGAACATGTACAATATTGTGGGCACTGAGCTAGGCCATAGAAAAGTGATCATAGTCCCTGCTTCATGGAACTCACAGTCTAGTTAGGGCACCACCAAGTGAAAAGAAAATTATAATATAACACAACAAGAGCGATGATGGGGGTATGTGTAGGCTGCTTTTTTGGGACATGCCTGGGGTGGAGCCAAGAGGGCTTCCTAGAGGCGGGCTGCTGAACACTGCATTGAGAAGGAGACTGTCCTGCCTGATGGTGACGTCTGCTCCACAAGGGAGGATTGTGACTGCCCTGGGGCCAGGTACTTGCTGACCCTGCCGTAGGCCTTAGAATGAATGAGTACATCAGATTCTTTCTAAGGAACTGACAAATGGAACTCATATTACTTTGATTAGAGCAAACATTGATTGGTTATTTCTTATATATCAGGCATAACCCTGGATGATTTCGCAACAACCCTCTGAGATAAGCAATATTTTCATCTCTATTTTCTACATGAAGAAATTGAAACCCGGAGAGGTTGAATGACTTGTCCATAATCACAGCTGTCAAAGGTCAGTGCTGGAAGGAATTTTGGTGATCAACTTGTCTAATTCCTTCTTTGAAAGATAAGGAAAAGGAAGCGCAGGGAAGAGAATGTTTTACCAAGGTCATTGGGAGCTGGAAGGCTGGTGGTGAGACGAGGGAAAGACCCATAGCTCCTGCCCGCCTGGGCGGAGGGTGTGGGCGGCTGGGGTCTGTCCGGGAGAATCGGGCGCTTGTTTAGAGCGAGACAAGTGAGGGGGAAGTTGAAGACCACTCATTGTCCGCAGCATCCATGCTGAGTTTAAGCTGGGTACACAACTACCCCACTAGAAATGACATTTCCCAGGCTCCTTTGTGGTAGATGTGGCCACATGACAAAGTTCAGGCTAAGAGATGTGAACACAAACACCTCTGGGTCACCTTCCTAAACACGAGCTGCTGGCCTGTACGCCATCTTTTCCCTCCCTGCTTGCTGCCTGAGAAATGGTGCCTCTTGGGGGTTGCCTTGGACACATCTGGACACAGAGGCCTCCTGTGGAGGGCAGCAGGGCTGCGTCCTGCTAGTCCCTGAATGATCTCGTGGTGCGGAGTTGGCTACTCAGGAGAAAAGCATCCTTTGCCAGTTGTATATGCAGCTCAGAAGTGATCTGCGTACTACTGCCCAGAGCTGGCTCCGTGGACGCACCCAACCACAAGGGGCCAGGACATCCAATGCTGCCATGTGCCTAGAAGGTGAAGAGCCTTTGGTGAGTAGCAGTAATGATACCATGGCTCACTTCACAGCTCTGCCTGGGGCCGGTCCTGAGAAGAGTTGCCCTCTACTGGGTGAAGGGCAAAAGCCACAGTCCTCAGAGATATGGTACACAGTGGCTGGCCCCCAGACCAGTCTGGAAGCAAAGAGGCCTCTTAGGTCCCCTCCCCACATACTCTGGCATGGCCCAGAAGCTCCAGACAGGGTTGGGGACCGTGTGCCCCTTGCCTCTGCCTTCCCAACACCCACCCAGGACCAGTAAGATTAGAAGCTCAACCCCGAGGGATAGGTAGATGGAGGAATAGGAAGTTGGGTGGACGAACCCACAGCAGAGTTCCCGGGCACTGCAAAGTCTCCCTCCTGTGGGAGGACCTGCCTGGGATGTGATCAGCTGCCTTCCCTGGGCTGGATGCAGCTGAATTTGCAACCCTGGTTTCTTAGCCACATGTCTTGGATTGTTCAAATTCAATTATCCAAGCACTGAATTAACTGAGCACCAGCCAAGTGCTGGGCACTTTTCTAGGCTCTTTGGGCAACAGAAATGAATCAACTACTTGCTGGAGCTCTTGGCCTGGAAGGACTGAGAGACAAGTACCCAGGGAATGATCTATCCAAGGCAAAATAGCCTAAGTGCCACAGACAGGTAGCAAGCCCATGCTCGGGGAGCACCGGGAAGGAGCAGTGGTTTCCAGCTGCCCAATGGCGGGGATGAGGGTGGGAGTGGGAGGAAGAGCTCCTGAAGAGGTGACAGATGAGCACGGTGGTGGACAATAAGTGTTCCAAACGTGCCTGTGTAGGGATTCCAGGTGAAGGAACCTGCTGGCGCAGAGCGTGAAGGCAGGCACGGGAATGGCAGGCTGTGGTCACGCAGCCGAGCCCAGGGGCAGGGACAGCTGTCTGGCAGATGATGAGTTCTGGCTACCAGCTGAGTAGCTTAGTGAAGGCCGACCCTCTCTTTGCCTTGAAGCAGAAGAGCAGGGCTGGCCTCACTATTCTCTGGCTGTTGACCTTGGACAGTCATCTCTCTCTTGGGGCCTCGGGCCTTCGTCCAGCAATGAGGGAGCCAGAGCTGCGTAAGTAGCCAAGAGCCACAGCGAGAGGAAGCTATGTGAGGCAGGTGTGTCTGTTGTCTTTGGGGGCTCCGGTGCTAGGTTCTGCTCCGCCCCAGGGCACTCTGGCACTTGTCGGCTGGCTGGCTGGTTCCTGAGGTTGCACCCCTGGGGCCTGGGGCTCCCAGTTCCCGCTAAAGGTGAAGTGGTGACGTCAGCCAGGCCCCTGTGGACATTTCCCACCAGCTCTTCCTCCTCTTCTCAGGCGCGGATGACAGAAATGTACCCTGGCAGCTGCAGAGAGAAAGGGCCTTTGACTGAGGGGGGCTGGGAGGGGCTGGCTTTATTTGTTGACTATAAAAATGTCAGCTCTTTTGGGCAGCTTCTTGAATCAATATTTGCTGTTCTGAGGCTGAGCTCAAATGCTCAGTAATCCACTCGGCCTGGCCTCTTCCTCCCTCACCTGGGTGAGGACTCACACTCACAAATATTTGGCAGGGCCCCCGCTGACCGGGCCCCCGCTGACCCTGTTGTACACCCTCCCAGCCCTCCCCAGAGGGGCTGCCCTGAGAATGGTGTGGCCCAAGAGTGACTCGCTAGCAGGGGAGGGTCCACGAGGACAGGATTGCTCTGAGTCTCACCCTGTTCTCCTGAACAATGGACAGAATAGTAACACCTACTTCCCAGATTGCTGTAAATTCAAATAAAAGAGGGGACGGGCAAGGGCTTCATCATCACCAAGCCGTGCAGCATGGCAGCAATAACGATAATGGTGACGATGACGAAGATGAAAGCCATTTGCCGAAGCTTTCCAGGTGTGGCTGTTTGGCTGAGTACCCTCTAGCCCAGTTTTGTGGCAGTGATCTGAGAGCACACAGACTCTTAAACATTCTTTCCTGGAAACCTGTGCACCAACCCCTAGCTCTCAACCTCCAACAACTGGTCACCTCAGGCCTCTTTCTTGTAAGGGGCCAGGAGAACGTTAGAGAGGAAATACAGGGCACTGAGGTAGATGGATCCTTGATCCCCCACCTGTGTGTCTTTTGACCAGTTACTTACCCTCTCTGAACCTCAGCCGTGGGGCTGCCCACAGCTCCTTGCCACATGGCCATCTCTCATAAAATGCAAGATGGAACAATGAGGCCTACCCTGCAGAGTCATTGTAGGATTTAGAGATAATGTACACAAAGCACCCAGCAGGGCATCAGGCACTTAGTAGGTGCGTCACAAGTGGTCATTCTCCAGTTCTGTGGTTGGCATCTTCGAGTCTGACATAATCTTTCCCCTTCGGACACGGGTCTGTGCACTGGACAGTACCATCCTAGACACCAGCCTGGGCCCAAGAAACCAGGAGGCTTCTTTGCTGGCACATGAGAAGCTCCCACAACAGAGACTGCTTTCATGGTGCTCTGCCCCCCACCTTCGGCTTCTGATTTGGTTTGGCTTCCAGAGTTGGCAAGCAGCTTAATACCTGCAGGGTGCAGGCAAAGCCATCCCCCTGGGGCAGGTGGAAGCCTTGCGAGGGTAGCACACTGAGTCCGACTCACACAGCACCTGCCTGGGCTCATAAACACTTCCAGCCTTGTGATCGTCGCAGACGGGCACAGGGCCCCACCGCCGCTGTCCACCCCCTGCTGTTTGCCATGAGTTTCTGAAAAGATGGCTATACCTTTGAGGAGGTATCATCTGGAAAAGTCTGACATGTACCATGGAGCAACAGTAAAACCTTGTCTGAGGCCAAACCAGAAGCATAGGTACAGAGCCCCTAGAAGCCACGGGGCTCCCCAGATGGCCCTCTCAGAGCAGCCCATTCTGAGGCCTGCTGGGCTCCGGGCGCAGCTGCAGCTGAGCTGACGCTGAGAGAGCCTGCACCCCGGGGCTCAGGGCTGGGGTGGTCGAGAGCAAGTGGGGAGGAGGCAGCTGCTCCTTCTTCAGCCTGTGCGTGGCTCCGCCAGGCAGCGGGCGCCGCAGCAGCTTTCGCTGGCACCCAGAAGGCTTCAGGTGAGAGAGTTTCCCTCCGTAATACATAAAAAGTCCGGGGGTGGGGGGCACTTGGGCTGACCAGGGTCCAAGCAGAGGCGCAACACGCTGTCCCTCCTCTCTTGCTGGATTTGAGTAATTTGTCCTGAGGTCCCCCTGCCGTGACATGATGGCCACAAGAAGCCCGTGCTCAGAACGAGAATGAGGGAGAGAGCCAGCCAGGCAGCGAGAGCAAGAGTCTCAAACGATGCTCCTCGAGTTGGGGCCAGGGGCCACGAGTATCAGAACCACCTGAGTTGTTTATTAAAAATGCAGGTTCCCGGCACCACTGCAGACAACCCGCCTCAGAATCTGCCAGAGGAGGCCTAGGGATACGCACTTTTAACAAGCACCCCAAATGATTCCTATAGGCCTTGAAGTTTAAGGACCCCTGCCAAAATCCCAGGTGCAATACCTGCTTGCTCTGAAATGACCTGAGTTCGTATTAGTTGAGGTATTATTTACATACAGTGGATCTTAAACTTACCAGTTTTAATGAATGCATATCAAGACACAGAACATTTCCATCACTCCAGAAGGTTGCTCACATGCCTCCCTAGTTAATTCCACCTCCAAAGTGCCATTGATCTGATTTCTATCGCCATAAGCTAGTTTTGCCTCTTCTCAAACCTTATATATTAATAATCGAGTTCCTATAATGGGTACTTTTTTGTGGCCAGCTTCTTTGTATTTTTGAAATTGGTCCATATTGAAGTATGTATCAGCAGTTCACTCCTTTTTATGGCTGAGTAGTATTTGTCTGAATGTGTCAAAGTTTGGTTTTCTCTTCTCCTATTGATGTACATCCAGGCTGTTTATGGTTTTGACTGTTTTGAACAAAGCAGTTATGGTCATTTGCGTGCAGGTCTTTTGTGGACATATGTCTTTGTTTCTCCTGGGTGAATATCTAGGAGCGGAATTGCTGGGTCACAGGCCAATGCAGAATTCTAAATGGCCCTTATGATTTCTGCCTCCTGGCCCTACACCCTGTGCAGTCCTCTCCTCTTGAGTATGGGCCGGATCTATGACTTATTTCTAACCAATAGAGTATGGCAAGGGTGATGGACATCACCTCTCTGATTACGTTACATTGTAGAAAACTCCATCTTAGCAGATTGAGTGAGATCTCTGTGCTGTGTTTAGAGAAGGAAGCTGCCATGTTATGAGAGATGGCCATGTGGCAAGGAGCTGTGGGGGGCCTCTAGAAGCTGAGGGCAGCCCCATGGCTGACAGCCAACAACAAGTGGGTCCTCAGCTTTACAACCACAGCTGAATTCTGTCAACAACTATTTGAGCTTAAAAGATGACCCCAAGCTCCAGAAAGGAATGAAGCCCAGATGACACTCCATTCTTGTGAGACTCTGAGTGGAGGTCCCAGCCAACCTGTGCCAGGACCCCTGGCCCACAGAAACTGTGAGATAATTAATGTATGTTGTTGTAAGTTGCTAAGTTTGTGGTGATTTGTTACGCAGCATAGAATACTGATACATGAGGAAAGGAAAATCACTTCAACAAATGGATCATAGACTTAAATGGAAAAGCCAGAAAGTTATTAGACGAAAGCATCGAAGATTATCTTTATGACCTTGGAGTAGAAAAAAGGTTTATTTGAGAGGATTTACAAAATATCAACCATAAAGGAAAAAATTGATAAATTGGATTTCAGCAAAATTTTAAAAATTTTTGCTAAATAAAAAGACACCATCGACAAAGCAAATACTTAAGTCACAGGCTGGGAGAAAATATTTGCAACACATAAAATTGACAAAAGGACTGGTACCAAGTATACATAAAAAAACTCCTACAACTAAATAATAAAACAGACAAACCAGTGAAAAGGAACACTAAAGAAGATGGACAAATGACCAATAAGCCCATGAGGCCCATGACAAAGTATTCAACCTTATTAGTCATCAGGCAAAATGCAAATTAAAACCACAGTGAGATACCACTACACACCAGCAGGAATGACGAAAATGAAAAAGATAATACCAAATGCTAAAAGAAAAAGAAACTGACAACGATAAATGTTGGAGAGAGTGTGCAGCAACTGGAACTCTCATACATTGCTAGACGGAGTGTAAAATGGTGCAATGACTTCAGAAAATCGAGGTTTCTTCAAAAGTTAAACAGCTACCTTAATTCGATTGTATAGCTTATAAGAATAAAACCACAGGCTTTCATCAGTAACTGGCATTTGAAATGTGCTTTTTAAAAACCAGTGTTATAAATGTACATGATTGAAGAGTTAATTCATAAGACTTGAAAAAGAGAAGTTGTCTTCAACTCTCTATTTCCCTTTTCTGAGAGGCTAATCATTTCAATTCCATTAGTTTTCTTTTCCTTTTTTCTTTTCACTTTTTCAGATTTTTCAGTCTAATTGACTTTTCTAGGGAAGGTGAGGATTTAGTTCTCTTGAACCACCACTATTGCACTACCAATATCTCTTCCCCTACCCCACCCTTCTGGTGTAGCTATATCTCAGTCGTTGTTCTGTTCGCTATTATTTATAACATTATTACTAAATGCTATTAAGGACTGAGCCATGTACCACATGATTACTATTTTTCTTTCTTGCACTACTTTTGGTGTTCCTTGAAGTTTCTTGTTTAACTATTAGCTTTAGTTTTAATCTTAGTTCAGATCCTCTAAAAAGTAGAGTCTGAAGCAAAAATTAAAGTGCTTATATTCTGTTTGGGAGATGCAAATCCAGACCGGTGAGGATGAGGAGAAAGGAAGGGAGGCAGGGAACAATGTGAAACTAGAAAAATCATGTGTTACCACACTTGGCTACTGCTTCATAGAGAGCCACTGAGTGGCACAGCAGATGTGTTCATTTAGTACCTGAGACTTCTCCAGATGGGCTGCAGGGATGAACCAGGCCTCAGTGTCCTCCACAGAAGAAAAGTGATTTATCTACCTCACTTCTCTTGTCTCTGGTTTCTCATTTGGTACGATTCATCCCACTGCGCTTCCAGATTGCATTATCCAATCCCTTCACGGGCTGCCCACTCTATAATAATCTCCCACCCCAAAGTGTTTTATCCAACACCGGAAGTGGTGGGAGGAGACAGACTCTGGGGGAATGGCTAGTTGGCTCAGCTGCAGAAATAGCTAGAAGAGGCGTATAGAGATTGTGTCTGATACAATTTTCCATATACTTATCACTTATACAACACCAGCTGTCCCTCTCCATCTAAAAACTCCTCTCAGTCATTCAAATACATGAGGTTATTCCATCATTTTCAGCTTCCTACAGCACCCTCTATCCACTTTATCTGCTCCACTCTGGACTGGTTGGCATCTACACCTGGTACATGGATATCATCCTAAAATCTCCTTTCACCATCATTTGGAGATTTTCTTCCTCCCTTTTAAGTCGAAACTGTTACCTAAATTCTATATTTTCTTCTTTCTTGGTTTATACTTTTGTTTTATAGAAGCCCTTCTCAGAAATGGTGCATAGTGTGCACAATGTGCAGTAAAGTTCGATTTTGGCCTTGGTATTAAGCCTCAGCCTTAAAAAGGCCAAAGAGCCAAATGCATACTTCGACACATTGCTGGAATCCATGAATTTCTGATAATCAATAAGCATATGACCTTGAGGATTATCATCACATTGAATTAGTGTTAATATGTCAGTAATGTGAATAAGCCATGTCATTCAAATTATTGCTAATATTAGAATATTTACCTTTCAATGTAAGTAATCATTTTAGATGTATTAATATTTTAGAGTGAGAATCTCCTTGTATGCTTAATATGTTTTAAGTCTATCAATCAGTGAATATAAATGTATTTGTATTACTGAAAAATTGAAATCTACAATAATTAATGGGTAATTTTACATAGGAAAACAATTATTGAAAACATCTAAATAGCTGAATGTATAGGAAATAGATTGTCAGCTGATATGAAGGTTAAGAAAGAGTGAGTTAAATAAATACAGGAAGAACTTCATATCCTTTTTGAGACAAATGCTAATCAAAAACTAAATGACACAAGAAATAATAATAGAGATTAGATTATATCATAATTCAAATCCTTATAGAAATGTTTGATGTACTAGCTCTCATAACACTAACAAAATAAACTGTAGGAACTAAGTTTAACTTTTTGTTATTTATTTACCTTTAGGCTAAAAGTATTTCAAGAAAACTTGTCATGGCCTGTGAGGATATACTTTGTCCTCTCTATTTCATGACAAGGAAAAAAGCTCCAAAACCACATACAACGTCATCCATGATGAATCATCTTTAATCTAGTAATAATAAAAATACAAGTAATACATTTAAAAATTTATGGAAAAAATGAGGTAAACAAAATATATTTTCTTCTCACTGATCAAATATCAAAGGAACAGACATCACAAGAGTGCTTTAAGATAGTTTCTTTCAGTTTTGAGTCCTTGAAGGTTAAAAATGTAAATAATCAACTTACTAGAAAAATTGCAATAGACTGTGATGCATTTTCAGTAATTAAATATGACTGTTGAGATTTGTTCAAGCTATGAATTCCAGGTGAAAAAAAGGATATTAGAAAACATACTCCTTCTTCAAGTATCAACCACAAGAAAAAAAAACATACTCCTGATTATATTCTGCTATGCAATAAAGGTAATATTATAGTAATTCTTCTGATATTAATAAAGTTATACCAGCTTTCTTTTGATTAGTATTTCCATGATGTACCTAATGCCATTTTATTAACTTTAACCCTTCTGATCCTTATATTTCACCTGAATCTCTTTTCAGCAGCATATAGCTGAGTTCTCTATTTTTTAATCCTGATAGTGTTTGCTTTTTTAATTGTAGTGTTTAGTTCACTCACGTTTTACCTAATTGCTGAGGTATTTGGATTCGAGTCTGTCGCTCACTATTTGTCTCACCTGACATGTGGCTTTTTCTCTTCTTTCTTGTGTTCTATTCAACTAATCAAGCATTTAAAAATCATTTCTTCCCCTGGTGCAGTAATTTTTACTTTTCTTTTAATTATTACCCTTAGAATTTACAACGTGTGTCCTTGACCTATTAAAATCTACCATAAATTAATACTTTTACCATATCTCACATAGGGTAAAGAACCTTTAAGACTCTCATTCCCTTTCACCTCCTGCTTTTCGTGCTATATTTGTAATGTGTTTTAATTCCTCGTATATTTTCAACCGTATGAGAAACTATTATTACTGTTTGATACGTCAGTAGTCACTGGTTTCACCCACAAATTTACCCTTGTCCATTGTTCTCCATTCCTCCTCCATTCTCATGCTTCCATTTGAGATAATTTTTCTTCCTAAACAAGTATTTATTTTAGTGCTAGTAACAAGTTCTTTCAGTTTTTTTCCCCTGGAAAATCTCTTTATTTCATAGTCATTTTTGAAGGATAATTTAGATTTTCAGTTGTTTTTCATGTAGCATTTCACACACATCATGCATGATCTTCTCTCTTCCATTGTTTTTGTTGTAAAGCCAGCTGTCAGTCTTATTGTCACCCTTTGAAGACAACTTTTTCTCTTACTGCCTTTAGGATTTCCTCTCTGTCTTTGATTTTCAGCATTTTCATATGGATGTGCTAAATTGTGATTTTCTCTGAATTTATGATGCTTGGATTTCATAGAACTTTTGAACATATTGTCTGAATTTTTTTCACAGGTTTGGAAAATTCTTGGCTAGTAGCTCTTAAAATATTGCTTCTACCCTATTCTCTTTCTTTTCTTCCCCCCTGAGGCTCTAATTACATACTGTAATATATTAGACTTTATCACTGTATCACATATGACTTATGTTCTTTTCTATATTTTCCATCTTTTCTTTCCCCTCTCTGCATTTCAGCAGGGATATTTTCAATTGATCTGTCCTCCTACTGGTGAATTCTCTCTTCTGCTATGTATAATCTACAGTTACAGCCATCTATGTAATCCTTAATTTTAGTTATTTTATTTTTTCAGTTCTATAATTTCCATTAGCCTTGTTTTAATAGATTTCAATTCTCTGGTGAAACTCTTCCTCTTGTCATCTTTTCTTAAAAATAATAAACACGATTATTTAAAAGCTTATTTCAGATAATGCTAATATCTAGATCATCTGAGAGACTGTTTATATTGTAAGTTTTTTCTCTTAACTTCTAGTTATTTGGTTCTATTTTCTAACTTCTCTAATACTGAATGCTGGCTACTGTATGTAAAAAAAATTTATAGAAAGGGTTAGAATCTCTGGTTGATACTATATTCCTTCGGAAAGGAGTTAACTTTTGCTTTCTGGTAGAGTTAGAGGCAGAGCAGATCAAACTAATTCAGTTTGGAATTGTACTGGTTCAAGACTAGGTTTCAGTCTTTTTTGAATACCATCTAATTTTGGCTTACCCTGACTCCTAGAGTACAGCTTTCAGGAGTCCTAATGGGAAATATAGGGTGTTTACTAGGGCCTCTTGTTGGTGAACCCTAAACTCAAGCTTTTGTTTCCAAAGCCTTATTACACTGGTGAAAGTTCTACTCAGTTTTCTAGCCTTTAAGCCTCTGTTGCCGCCCAGTCTCTTAGCCTTGTGCTGCTTCTAAATTGGCAAGTGCCTCAAGGGAAAAGCACTGCAGAATTCTGGGTTCATCTCAGTACATATTCGTTTGATATTCTGGCCACTGAAGTCCGGCCACCTAACTCTGACTCTGTAATCTAGCTGTCTAATGTCTTCAAACAAATTCATTTTTGTATTTTTCTTGCTCTTATAAGTTTTCTTGGTGGAGAGCTGGTCTACAACAAGTCAGCCCATCATTACTGGAAGTATAAACTTTAATATTTGTTTTTTAAAGATTATCATTACAATGGATTAATGATGAACGCTTGCAAAGGAATGAGGTGGGGGAGCATGGGAAGGCAATTTCACGAAGAGAATGGTAAACTTGGTAGACGTATTTATAGAGCAGAAAACAGATTTTTGACAATGGAATAAACATGGTGGAGGTAATGGGTGATTTAGAAATCACAAACAAAACATTTTGTATAAATCTTTAAGTTGCACATTAAAAATGTAATTATAACAGTATATTTTAATAGAATTACAAGCCAGAAGATAGCGAGCCATTCTCATCATTCTTCTTCAGTCAAAGAGAAATTACGTGACTTTGGAATTGTTTTGTCATTTACTTGATTGTCAGACAAGATGCTACAGCAGCCATCACATATTAAAAAATGGCTTGATTTAAAAATGCCTCAATGTTATATGTTTCTGGTGATATACCAAGGTAGTGGGATCTGCTAACACTAAAGGTCGATCACAGAGAAATTAATTTATTTGCTTGAATCTGCTGGAGAAGTAACCGAAATGATGGACCTCGAGAGGACAATTTTTTTCTTGAATTATATATGTTGAAAAGATCCTTCCTTTCATTTCTACTTTAGAAAAGATGCTGGCATTGGTGTGCATTCAATGGAATCTTAAATACCGATGGAAATTTATAGATTTTGTTATTCTGAAATCTAGTTATATTACTGTATTTACAGGCCTGTCTATCCAAGGTTTAAAGAAATACACAATTTACATGAGAACAAAAATCTGAAGTCTCCTTCTGAAATATTCAGACAGTATAAAACTTCAATTTCGGAGTCTGCTTTAACCAAATAGAATCTTCACCAGCAATCAAATCTTCAAGTAGGAGCATTAGCTTAGTTACTACAGAGAAAAGAAAAGATTAATTACTTGGGAGCGACGTTACCACCAGTGGTATCCTGTACCAGCAAGGAGACACTACAAAATACAGCCTATTCCTTTGCCAACCTCAGTTGAAAGTGAGATTCTATTTATATAACGAATATGATGACCACAGGAATAATTCAACAGATTGAAGTGCTGACAAATGATGATTCCTGCATTATAACACCAAATTTTAAAAACTGACCTCTAAAACTTACTAATAAAATTATATTAATAAGTAAGCTTTAAAAATAAAATTTCTGGTTTAGTCATGTATCTCAGATTGTCATTCAATTTCATTCATTTATTCAATGGCAACTACAGGCATCAGCCAAATACTGATTTTTAACTTGGCCATTTGTCATTAGGTGGCAAAAATTTTAAGACCTTGCTTGTCTGAAAATGTCTTTATGTTAACTTCATGCTTAATAATTGGGATGAATACAAAATTCTAAGTTGGAAATCAATTTCCAACAGCATATTGAAAGCAGTGGTCCATATGTTCTTGCTTCCAGGGTTACTTTGGAGAAATCCAAATCCATATTGATTCCTGATCTTTTCCTTCTTTCCCCCCGACCCTCTCTAGAAATGTTTCCGACTTTTTCCTTTGTTCGCAGTGCTCAGAAATGTCACAGTTTCAGGTATGTAGTCTATCTTCACCTTTTGCGATGAGTACTCAGAGAGTCCTTTCGATGTCTAAATTCATGTTTTTTAGTTCTGGGAAATTTTCTTCATTTCTTTTCTGCTTTTATTTTCTCTTTTAGGAACTACTATTATTTGGATGTTGGGCTTTTTCTCAGGAACTGCCTCCTGCAGCTTGAACTTGAGAAAATTCCGTTAAAATCGAAATGCAGGGTTTTATATCTATCTCAAAATTTTTCTTACATGTTAGAAAAAAACCAAACCTCTTTACATAAGGAAGAAGGAAGACTAGGGGGTGGGAGAGAATGGAAATACAGCCTGGAGTGGGCCAGTTTCTATTCTGCTGACTCCTTGGTGTCACCAAGACAAGCTCACACCTGACAGCGCAAAGAGTGACTGGGCCCCTCATTTCGACTCTCAGCTTTGCCACTCAAACCCGGCGAGAGATCTTGGGCAAGCGCATCAACTCTCTGGTCCCTATCTATGCATCAGTAATAAGAAACGTGAAAAATAATACCTGTGCAGCCTAATAAAATAACATTTCCTCACACGGTGAGGTGTGAGTTTGTGAGAGATAGCATTTGAAACCAAGCTCTATTTGAGTGGAAGAAATTATGTTTATTGCTATAACACGAGGGTTGGTAATTTTCAGATACTGTGTGTGTTTCTGTTCCCTTTACTTTTTGAGGGAGCAGAGCCTCAAAGGACAATTCCGGAGACCGGTTTTCAGCGTGACTACCACCTCCCTCAACGGCAGGCTTAGAAGACTCAGATACTTGAGCACTGACAATGCCACTTGAGGGTGGACACAGGTCAGACTCACACATTTCCCGAGCCCTTGATGTCGGGCTCACAGTTCAGACCTGGTTTGGGCTCAAGAGCCTCCGTTTCCCTGTTCGAGACCAGAGGCCTATGGCTGTCATTTTTTCTTTAAGAGCACACACAGCCTTTAACTTTATTTTGGGATAACTGGGAAGGCCTTGTCATCTCCCCGGCCTCCCTGCCTGTGCCCACTGTCCCTGCCACAGCCTCAGCGCAGGCCCAGGCCCTGGCAAAGCTCCCATGCCATTTGCTTGCCTCCGTCTTTTCTCCCGCAGCCCACACTCCACGTCACAGTCTCGTTTCTCCAAAGCTCACGTCTGATGGCGTCTCTCTCAGTGTTCAACCCCTCGATGTGTTTGTGTGCGCGCGGGGGGCGCTTAACTTTCCCACGTTCTTACCGTTCGGTTATGCCTCGCGTACGTGGCACGTCACTGTTGCATCTGAACCCGAAAATTGCTGTCTGTCCTCATTCTTGCCTTTTATAAAAATTCTCATTTCCTTTACTTCATTGTTTTCTCTCTTACAGATTTGGAATGTTTGCATGCTATTTCTATTCTTTTAGTGGTTACCTCAAAGCTTACCGTAAATATTTATCCTAAAGTCTTAAAGTTGAACTATATCTCTATTCCTCTCCTAGAAGTTAGCTCCAGGCCTTCCCCGCCCCTGACTCATGGTAATATTTAGAATATTTTACTTCTGACTTATTTTAATATCTTTGCTATCTCTTAACTTCTCTTTCATTTTTTCCTTTATTCTTATATTTCTTTGCTGCAGTCTGAACAAATTCTCTTTTAATGTGTCCAATCTTTTGTTTAATCCACTGACCATGTTTTTCATTGCAGTGGTTACATTTTTCATTCCTAGAATTTCCATTTGTTTGTTATTCAGATCTGTCTGTCAGTTTTGATGGTTTTCTGCAGTAAACTCAACTTTGTAATGGCATCTTTCTTTGGGATAAGAGGCAGGGTCAAAGAATTCATAATGAAAATTTAAAAACACTTAGAATCAAATGATACTGAAATCACCACATATCAAAGCTTGTGGGATGCAGCATATGTGACGTTTGAAATATTTTTCAAACATTTGAAACAAAGTCAACATTTGAAAGAAACATTTCAAATAAATTGTTACAAGCCTTAAATGCTTGTATTAGAAAAGAAGAAAAGCTGAAAATTAATTAGGTAAGTCTCCATCCTAAGTTAGAAAAAGAATAGAAACCTCAAAGAAAGTAGAAGGAAGTAAGTAACAGGGGAAAGGGTAGAAATTAATGAAATAGAAAACAAAGAAAATAGAATCAACGAGGCTGAAAGTTGGTTCTTTTGAAAGAATAATCTATACTCACTGTCTTCACCCCT
>CAUYSK010012868.1:0-49915 GCA_963575035.1 Avahi laniger
ACACAGTGAGACTCTGTCTCAAAAAAAAAAAAAAAAAAAAAAAAACATCGAAAACGTTAAAAATAAAAAATTTTAATTAAAAGAAATTTTTAATAAAACGGTATAAATTTTTTTTGATTTTAATTTTTAACAATTTTAAAAAACAAACTGAACAAAAATTTATCCGGAGTTATGAAAAAATTCGTAGAATTAAAATGTTTTCTGTTTACAGTGATCGAAGTTTTTTTTTTTTTTTTTTTTTTTTTGAGACAGAGTCTCACTGTGTTGCCCAGGCTAGAGTGTCATGGCGTCAGCCTCGCTCACAGCAACCTCAAACTCCTGGGCTCGAACAATCCTCCTGCCTCAGCCTCCCGAGTAGCTGGGACTACAGGCATGTGCCACCATGCCCTGCTAATTTTTTCTATATATTTTTAGTTGTCCAATTAATTTCTTTCTAATTTTAGTAGAGACGGGGTCTCGCTCTTGCTCAGGCTGGTTTCGAACTCCTGAGCTCAAACAATCCGCCCGCTTCGGCCCCCCAGAGAACTAGGATTACAGGCGTGAGCCACCATGAAATGGGGTCTTGATATGTTGCCCAGGCTAGTATTAAACTCCCGGGCTTAGGTGATCCTCCTATCTCAGCCTCCCAAGTAGCTGGGACCACAGGCAGGAGCCACCGTGCCTGGCTGGGTTTTTACCTTTTTTTTTTCTGCTTATATAGATCAACATTTTTATATTTTTTAATGGTTGAAAAAACTCAAAAGAAGAATGCTATTTTGTGACATATGGAAATTACATGAAATTCAAATTTCAGTGTCCATAAACAAGTTGTACTGGAACACAGCCACGCTCATTTGTTTACATATGTCTATGGCTGCTTTCACATGACCCTGGCAGAAGCAAGTATTAAAACAAGCAAGTAGATCACAGGACACAAAGCTGAAAATATTTACTATCTGGCTCTTTAGAGAAAAAAAATTGCTGACCCCTGCTCTTGAGGTTGGGGGGTGCACTAGGGAACAAATGTTTTTATTATTTTATTTTTATTTTTATCTATTTTTTTTTTTTTTTGAGACAGAGTCTCACTGTGTTGCCCTGGCTAGAGTGAGTGCCATGGCGTCAGCCTAGCTCACAGCAACCTCAGACTCCCAGGCTCAAGCAATCCTCCTGTCTCAGCCTCCCGAGTAGCTGGGACTACAGGCATGCGCCACCATGCTTGGCTAATTTTTATATATATATTTTTAGTTGTCCAGATCATTTCTTTCTATTTTTTTTTTTTTTAGTAGAAACAGGGTCTTGCTCTTGCTCAGGCTGGTCTCGAACTCCTGAGCTCAAACAATCTGCCTGCCTTGGCCTCCCAGAGTGCTAGGATTACAGGCGTGAGCCACCGCGCCTGGCCTATTTTTATCTATTTATTTTTTTTGAGACAGAGTCTCACTGTGTTGCCCGGGCTAGAGTGCCATGGCGTCAGCCTGGCTCACAGCAACCTCAAACTCATGGGCTCAAGCAATCCTTCTGCCTCAGCCTCCCGTGTAGCTGGGACTATAGGCACATGCCACCACATCCAGCTATTTTTTTCTACTTTCAGTTGCCTGGCTAATATTTTTCTATTTTTAATAGAGACGAGGTCTTACTGTTGCTCAGGCTGGTCTCGAACTCCTGAGCTCAAGCAATCCTCCCGCCTAAGCCTCCCAGAGTGCTAAGATTACAGGTGTGAGCCACCACGCCTGGCCTCAATTTGGGATTTTTGAGAGTGGAAGAGGGGCTGTTATTACTGGGACAACTTGGGATAAACTATCCAGTCCAGGCAAGGATATGCTTATCTCTCTTTAACCCTCATTCTGCCCAAAGTCACTGACTTAGCTTGTTATAATTTTAGAATTTGTCCGTGTTTTAGCTTCTAGAACAGGGCTCAGCAAACTATGGCCCAAGGGCCAAACCTGGACCACAATAGTTTTTGTATGGCCTACAGGATAAGATTTTTAAATGATTGGGGGGAAAAAAACAAAAGAAGAATAATGTTTTGGTTTATTTTACTTTTTTTGAAGAATAATGTTTTCTGACACATGAAAACTATATGAAATCCTCTCTTTCCTTAGAGTCTTAGGAAATAAAAAAATGAAAAAAAATTATACAAAATTCAAATTTCAATGTCCATAAATAAAGTTACTTTTTTTTAGAAACAGAGTCTTGCTCTGTCACCCAGGCTGGAGTGCCGTGGTACCATCATTAGCTCACTGCAGAACTCCTGGGCTTAAGTGATCCTCCCGCCTCAACCTCCCGCAGTGCTAGGATTACAGGAGTGAGCCCCAGTGCCTGGCCCATAAATAAAGTTTTATTGGAACACGCTCATGCCCTCTTATTTGCATATTGTGTAAGGCTGTAACAGAAACCTTATGGTCTACAAAGCCTAAAATACTTACTATCTGGCCTTTAATAGAAAAGCTCACCAACCCTTGCTCTGGACGATTGCTTCTAAGTGCTGCGGAGTACGGTACTGCATGGCTCCACCCTTGCTGGCTCCCCCAGGGGTAAATCATTGTGGGCACCTGGGGATATAGCAAGTGAGCAAAGCTCCTTCCCTCGGTGCTGTGTTCACGGAGCTCTCATTTAGCATAAACACCATTCCTAGCACTTGATGTCGATAGTTGTTTGAATCCTCACAACAACTCTATGACGACATCGCCATTTCCCAGGTAGAGAAACCAGCTCAGAAATGCCAGGGTGGTGTTTGAGCTCCACCCTAGACTGGCTGGGCACCCCGGCTCCTGGCTCCTGCTCTCCCGCCTCCGCACAGCTGGGCCAACCCTCCACCTCTCTCATTTCCATCTTCTTAATTTTCGCCGCTCCGATGGGTGTTAAATGCTCTCTCCTAATGTCATTTTAATTTGCGTTTCTCTGGTATCTATTGAGTTTGAATATTTCTAGAATCTGAGCTCTTAACTGTTAATTTGCTTCTTGAAATCAAACTAGTGTATTTTCTAAACAAGGTGAAACAAATGTTTTAACAAAGAAATTTGCAGACATTTACATGTTCCTCTCTTACTGCAACTTGAGGCTTATGTTCTAGAAAGGGGACTCAGAGATCTTGGTGTAATGTGCCACATACAGACCATCTGGGGGCAAAGTCCAAGCCACTCGCCAGCCTTGGGACTTCTTGCAAATCACTAACAGCTCAAGCGTTCTATTTCCTCCTCTGTAAAACAGGGGTACTAGTACTACTTGCCTCATATCACAGAGTTGCTGGGAGAATTAAAGTGCTTGGCACATAGAAGGTTCTCAGCCAACACTAGCTACTATTATTAACCCCTCAGCGCTCACGAGAAAAAGAATCATTACATGGTGATGTCGGAGAGCTTTAGCATTTTCCAGAGGGTCTCCTGTGACACCAGGTTGAATAATCTCAGTACTCAGCTTTTTCAGTGGGAAATTTTGCCAGACTAGAGCAATTACAGGGCTCAGAAGTTTATATCTGAAGAAGAATGCTACGATGACACCACTGCACTCTAGCCCAGGCGACGGAGTGAGGCTCTGTCTCAAAAAAATAGAGGAAAAAAAAATAGAAAAAAATTGCTAGATTTCAGTTAGAAGTTGGTGAAAACAAAGGTGTAATCTTCCCTCCATCCAATTCAAGAGCCCCCTGAATTTTACACATGTACCCTTGAGGGTGGACTTCAGGTAAGAATCCCTGAATTAGCCGCTCTATGTCGAGTGCTTAGAACCCTGTCCGACTCAGAGGTGGCCGGAATTGGCAGTTAGCGGCAGAGAAACTGGCTCTCCTCCTTCCAGGGCAAGGATGGTCAAAGATTTGCATTCTGTTCCAGGAGAGGGAAATGTCTTCCTAGAATGAATTAAATCATCCTTCTGACAGAGCAAACAAGAAAATGGTGTTTTGACATCACAAAGCACAGACTGTTCATTTTCTGCTTCCCAGGCAAAGAAGTGTCTAGTTGGTTTGTGTGTTTTGTAACTAACTGATCAGGTAGAACTTGAGCAAGCCTGGTAATCGTTTGGTTAAGTGTTGGTTTCCTCCTCATAAAGTGGTAAATAATGGTGCCAGATCTCACAGAGATGGGCGAATTTAAAAGGCCTGGGGTAGTTAGCAATTGGAGTTACTATTTCTTAGCAATCTTTGACCTCCAAGTATCAGAGGAGACCAGGGAGTGGGTCAGTGGTTTCTGCTTTCGAAAAACCAGCTCAGTGAGTAGAAGAGCCTTTAGTTTAAAAGGGATTTCTCAATTTCTCATTTGCAAGAGAAGGAGGGTGTTAATAAATACGCCAGTGGTGAAACCCCGCCGGGCTGTGACTTGGCCAGTTCCCAGGGCTTCCAACCTACTGGGTAAAAGCAATGTTGAAAATGCAGTTTTCCCAGAGGGAGAAATAAAATTGGAGCTCAGCTGAAAAGACCCCAATGAAACTGCTTTCTCTAAAAATATCCAAGAACGGAGCCCCTCCTATGTTTGTGTGTGCATATGTGTGTGTGTGTGTGTGTGTGTGTGTGTGTGTGTGTTTCTAAGAGTGTGGGTAGGGTTTTGTGCAGAGGTGTTCAGGTAGTTATGTTTAAGGGTGTGTGCAAAGATATCTGTGCCTATGTTTGTAGGGGTGTGTGTAGGAGGAACTGGGGTTTAGCTTGTCCAAATAGGGAGGAAAATCTGCTTTTCAATTCCTGTTTCTTCTCTTTTCAAGGTTTAAACAACAGCTCCAGGGTGGTCCTATAAGGCTCTTTTGCGTGGGCTGTGTACCAGGGACCTTTGCTCCGGCCTTGGTATTCCTGTGTGAGGCCCTAAGATGTGGCCCGTGCATCCTCAAGAGCTCCTGTGAGGGTTTACCCAGCTGTGTGTTCTGCTCTTGTTTGCTTCTGTTTAGTGTGACGAGGGCTTTGCGTGTGTGTGTCACCAGACCACAGTGACAACCAGCTTCCATGCACCCCACTGGGTCCCCAGTTCCAACCCCAAGTCTTCTCAGGTGGTTCGTGATAAATCCAGAGCCACTGAAGATTAAAAGAAAAGTTGATTGACAGAGGGATGAGTTAAAAAGAGAAACCATCTAATACGAATGGACTAACAACCTAAGTGGAATCTAGGATCTGGGTGGCGGATAGATGAGTGTTCATTGTATGCTTCTAACTTTTCTGTATGTGTGAAAATTTTCATAACAAAATGCTGGGGAAGGGAAAAGATCCAATCACAAAAAGAATGTCATCCCCAAACTCCAAAATTTTAAAGTAACTGGAATCATTTTCTTCTAGCTCAGGGTTTTTTTTTTTTTTTTTTTTTTTACAGGGTCTTACTCTGTTGCAGGCTAGAGTGCAGTGCCATAATTATAGCTCACTGCAACCTCAAACTCCTGGGCTCACGAGATCCTCCTGCCTTAGCCTCCTGAATAGCTGGGGCTACAGGTGCACACCACCATGCCCAGCTAATTTTTTTAATTGTTTATTTTTTGTTGAGATGGGTCTTGCTATGCTGTCCAGGCTGGTCTCAAACTCTTGGCCTCAAGCAATCTTCCTGCCTTGGCATCCCAAAATGCTGGGATTATAAGCATGAGCTACCACTCCTGGCCTCTAGCTCAGTTTAAGGAGAAAGATCCAAAAATGATTGACAAAATTAATTGGATCTGAAGAACGGAGTAGGGAGGTATATTCCTGACCTTTAAATTCTGCTGTAATCTTTCTTGCTCTGAGTGGCAAAGCAACACGGTGGCTACTGTGAGTTGAATTGTGTCCCTTAAAAAGATATGCTCAAACTTCTGATACCTGGGAATAGGATCTTACTTGGAAATAGGGTCTTTGCTGATATAATCAAGTTAAAATGAGGTCATGCTGGATTAGGCTGGGCCCTCATCTAATGACTAGTGTCCTTCTAAGAAGAGGGAGATTGGGACAGAGAGACACAAAGGGAGCACACCGTGTGATGACGATGGAGGCAGAGATTGGCATGAGGCAGCCACAAGCCAAGGAACGCCAAGGATTGCCAGCGGCCACTAGAAGCTGGGAAGAGACAAGGAAGGAGCCTCTCCTAGGTCCTAGATCATGGCCCTGCTGACACCTAGATTTGGGACTTTGGGCCTCTAAACTGGGAGAGGATAATTTTCTGTTGTTTTAAGTCACCAAGCTCAGGGTACTTTGTTATGAAGCAGTCCTAGGAAGCTAATAGAGTGGCCAATTTGGGGCTGTAACTGGGACAGAGGAGGATGGCCTGGGTCACCTCTGGGGCAGCCCTGGCACGCAGTGGGTGTTCTATGTAGCTGGGGCTGGTCGATGAACAATATTGCACAGTTTACTTATTTATGTGTCTATGGTTGCTCTTTCTCTCATACTAGAATGTTCTTCCCTGCATGGGGGCAGGGAAGACAGTTCCTGTTCATTGCTGCGACACCACACCTGGAACAGGGCCTGGCACATAGTAGGTGCTCAGTGAACATTTCCTGAATGAAGGCATGAGTGAATGTCCACTATATTTTGCAGAATTAAGGGTACTTCCTCTTGTTCCTTAATTTATTCAATAAGCATTTATTAAGAGCTACTGTGTGCCAGCACTCTGCTGGGAATTTGAAGTTCCTTGACTTTCAATAATGGCAAATCTTTGGAGGGGAGAAAAGGGCACATACAATCAGATAAAATGGAACAGTTACAATCAAGACATTTTTTTTACTTGCAAGGGGCGTTCGGAACCAGCTAGAATTAAATCCTCCTTCTGCAGGACTATTAGTTTGCTAGGGCTGCCGTTACAGATGACCACAGATTGGGGGCTTAAACACCAATTTATTTTCTCATGGTTCAAGAGGCTGGAAGTCCGAGATCAAGGTACGGGCAGGGCTGGTTTCTCCGGAGGCCTCTCTCCTTGGCTGTCGATGGCATCTCCTCCCTGTCCTCATGTGGTTGTCCCTCTGTATGTGTCCGTGTTCTAGACTCCTCTTCTTACAAGGACACCAGTCATGGTGGGTTTGGGCCCACCCTAATGACCTCATTTAACTTAATTACCTCTTGAAAGACCCTGTCTCTGAATACAGGCACATTCTGAGGTTCTGGGGGTTAGGACTTCGATATATGAATCTGAGGGAACGCAGCCCAGCCCATGGCAGTGTGTGTGGAAAGGAGGGCCCAGGGAGGCAGGCGAGCCGGGTGGCCCGAGCTGGGCCGCAGCAGTCTGGGGCCAGCAGGAGCCCGGACTTTTGTTCTTCCCACCTGTATTTGCAGCCTTCCTTTGTGGCATTTAAGCATGGGGCACAGTAGCCGGGCCAAGCCTCGCAGAGCGCGTGGGAACGAGGCGGGCAGGAGAGCAGGGCGCGGTGCGTGGATACACCTGCTCTGCAGTGGCTGGTGGTCCGGGGCTCTCGGCCGGTTTCCTTCCTCCTTCCTCTGCCCCTTCTAGGCTGTTCTCACCCCAGCAGCCAGAGGGAGCCTTGAAAACCCCACGTCAGTCCACTTCCCTCCTCCGTCATGATTTTCCCCACCCCAGCCGGCTCACCGGGAACTTCTCCGTTCATTCTCCGGAAACTCGCTGGAGTGGTGCCCTCAGAATTGACTCTGCCAGGAGGGGTCTGGAGCAGGTCTCTGGGACACCTGCCAAGAGAGCAGGACGGTTCTGCCAGTGCGACTTGGTTTCTTAGCTCCTCTCCTTCCTTCGGCCCAGAGACAGCCTTCTCCTGCAAACTGCGGGCACCGGGCCCTGCACCCCCAGCCGCGCCTCTACTTGGCAAAGGCGGGCAGTTCAGTGGCATCGGTCAATTACCATCCTTCCGCTCAGCACTCTTGAGTTCCTGGGGCGAAAGCAATTAATCCCACCACTGTAAGGGGTTGGTGGGGAGGAGCTGAGAGGGGCTGACACCTGCCTGTGCTTTCCGGCACCTGCGTAACCCCTGAGACCATAAGGGAAGGGGAGGGGAGAGACCAGCCTTTCTCTATGAGCTTGGAACTGCTTCCGGATACATTCTCCCAGGGCAGGAGAGAGCTGCCCAGTCTGAGGATGTGGGGGTCCCCGGCGGTAGTCTGGTAAGTGTCCCTTAGCCAGGAATTGGGAGTGGCCAGAGGGGTGCTGAGCCTCCCACAGGCCACTGGAATCCAGAAACCTTACGTCTAGGAGGGAAGAAGGCTGAGCAAGTGCGGCCTGCCTGGGTGTGTGTCTGGGTGGGTGGCCGCCCTGGGAAGGACTGCCGTCTCAGGCGGGCCCAGCCACTGTGCTTGGGCCCCACATTGTCTCTTGCCCTGGAATTCGAGTCATTGCTCCTTGTGAAGGATTTCCAGAAGGTTGGGAGAAAACAGAATAGTCCTTGTTTGTACTAGAGGGATCCTTAAAACAAATCGGGGGGCAAGTCGACCAAGAGATGCTTGATTTTAAGGAGTCTTCAAATGCTCACAGATCTGCTCACGTGCCATTCAGTCGAAAGGATAAGGAGAAAATCTCATTTTCTTTGGCAGCAGAATTGCTGCCTCCCTTCCCCAGCTGAGATCCACTTTTAAGAAACACTGTGAAAAGCTCCTGGGAGTGGGAAGGGGAGCCTCCAAGGCCAGCGTGACTGTCACAATAGCGGCTTTTGTTCAGTGTTCTGTGGGGCTTGTAAATTTGTAAGTCTGGGGACAATGAAGGTGTGGAGAGGCTGAGGGGGGCGGGCGAGCAGGGAGGAGGCCGGGCCCTGTCCCAGGGACTCCCCTGCTTCTCAGGGATGCCCAAGAAAGGGGCTCAGTTTCCGGGGACAGAGCGTCACATCTGCCCCCAGGGTGGGATAGGCAAGTTTGGGGGCAAAACCGCAAGCCCACATCTTTTTCCTGATTGGTGCTCAAGGGGGCATATAGGGCCAGGTACCCAAGAAGGGGGTTGTCATCTGCCACCACCTGCCACCAGGCCTCTGGCAAGGCCCATTCTGCCCCGGTTCCCTGCGGACAACAGAGGCAGGGATTCCCTGACATGAGCTCGGTGCTAAATGTCAGCATCAACCCCGGGCCTATGCCTCTGCTCTAGTTTCAGATTTACTCGCCCTTGGAGAACCTTACTTCAAGACCAATTGCCCCAGCCAGGTCTTTGTTTTGCGAATTAATCAAATAATAATAATACTCCCTCCTGCTGGGAGAGGAAGCCCAGCAGGCTCAGCATCCAGCCAGCCAGCCTGGCCTGGCCTGGAGGAGCAGGCACCAGACTGTCTCCTAGGAGAGGTGGCCACGCTTGCTCTGAATTCAGTGAGTGACATTAGGCAGCAGGGCAGCCCCATGCTCCCCTTGGCTGGCTCGAGGTAGGCTCAGCTCAGATTCCAGACCGGGGAGCGGGTCCTGTCACACTTTGCCAGCCCTACTCTCTGGGACCGTGGCCTTGGCAGTTGGCCTCCCTGGGCTCAGCCTGACACCCTGGCCCTCGTCCCACCCAGGAACTGAATGGCTCAACGACAGTAGCCTTAGACAGAGGTGCAGTGCCCTTTCCTGCCTTTTAAAATGTGACTCTTTTTAAATTGAAGTCTAACGCACATACAGAGAATCATATAAACATTGTTAAAGGAGATTTTTTAAAGGGTATAATAATGAGTTGCAAATATAAAATGAACGTGTGTCAGAGGTTTTATTTAATTCATTAACTAATAAGGGAACCAGGAAGATGTTACAACTGGTCCAAAGGAGAATCCAAAGCGCAGACGCATGTCGGCACCGCGGGTGCTGGGATGAATTTGCTTCATACCTGAGAAGTTGCTCAACATCCAGAGGTCAATAACCAGCTGCAGCCCCACCGGACACCACGTGCAGTTTTCTGGACAAGAGTCATTTGCGTTATTATCAGTATTCTACAATTTACAGAGCTGCAAAATAGCTCAAAGACAAAGAAAGGTGCACAGAATCAAATAAGCCTCAGGAGGGCTCTAGATAACACCCAGTTTCCCCCTGAAGAAATCTAGTGATTTTGGGGGTGCATTTAAAAGTAGTTCACAGTTTCCCCCGTTTGATTCAAGTGTAAGGCTTGATTCATTGTTCCAAAGCGAGCACCCACGTAACTGCCACCCAAGACAATATGAAACATTATGAGCTCCTTAGAAGCCCTTCTTGGGCATTTCCCAGTCACTCATTATTCTCGCCTTCCTCGGCGAAAGTAGCCACTATCTGGGTTCGTAAACCAAAGGCTGGTTTTGTCTCTTTTTGAACTTCCTATGAATGTAATTGAAGAGTCTACACTCGTCAATCTCTCTCTGAGATTCATCCATGTTGTTGCATGTGTAGGTAGCTCAGCCCTTTTCATTGCAGTGTAGTACTCCACCAGGTGAATAAGCCACAGCGCATCCATTCTTCTACTGGTGGGCACTGGACAGTTGCCAGTATTAGGAAACAATAGTGCTGCTGGGAACAGTCTTTTGCGTGTCTTTCCATGCACTTGCACTCACCTTTCTGTTGGGTTGGAGTTGCTGGGTCATGGCGTGGAGGTATGTTCAGCTTTAGTAGGTTCTACCTGTTTCCGAACGTGGTTGAACCGATCTCCCCGCCTCCAGGAGGCGGGAGCTTCCTCAATGCTCCCTACCCTGCCATGGCTCCCTCTTATTGTCAGTGCGTCTTCTGGCTTCTGGCTCCAGGATTATTTCCTGAACGCCCCTAAGGAAAATTTCTTCCTGGGAAGTTCAGGTTCTTGCCTGCAGTTTTTTGTTTTTTTTTTTTCTGAGACAGGGTGTCACTCTGTTGCCTGGACTAGAGTGCAGTGGCATCATCATAGCTCACTGCAACCTCAAACTCCTGGGCTCAAGTGATCCTCTTGCCTCAGCCTCCCGAGTAGCTGGGACTACAGGCATGCGCCACCACTCCCGGCTAATTTTTCTGTTTTTTGTAGAGATGAGGTCTCGCTCTTGCTCAGGCTGGTCTAGAACTCCTGACCTCAAGTGATTCTCCCGCCTCCTGGAGTGCTAGGATGACAGGTGTGAGCCACCGCACCCGGCCATAGAGTGGTTTTACATAGGGACAGTTTCAGTGGCTGGAAGGATTCTTTTAAAACTTGAGATCCTGTCCTTTCCCTGTTTGGAATTCTCCAGGCTTCTCATCATTTTTATTATAAATTCCCAGCCTGTACCGTGGCTCCTAAAGCCCTTCTCGCTCCAGCTCCTGCCGGCCCCTCTGCCTCGTGCCCACCACGTGCCCTTTGTCACTGGCCCAGCTCCGCTGACTTCTTTGGATTCTGTAAACACACAAAACACACAAACACATCTCCTGCTGTTTGCAACTCTGCATCTACGGCCCCTCTGCCAGGAATGCCCCTCCCCAGGTCTTTGCACAGGACTGCTCGACATACCATCTTGGCTCAAATGTCACCTCTCGGTGATGTTTTACCTGGCATAAGGTAAAACACACGCCCTTCCTTTCTCACCTGCAGGGCCGTCTGTCTTGCCTGTGTTCAGCCAGTGGTGTTCCCATGGACCCTCCCCTTCAGGTCAAACAGGGACAGGCCAAGCCCGGCTCCTGAAGTTTCGACAGGTAAATCAATCATGCTTTTATGGTTTGCATCAGGCTTTGGGCATGGCCCCAACTTGCCGTGTGATGTTGGGCAATTCCAGAAGCAAGGAAGGCTTTGGAAGCCTTCACCAAAGTGCAGAGTTCAGTCTCTCATTCTCCCAACAAGGACATGGGATTCCCGCAGGCCAAGTGCTGGAGGTCACGTGGCTGGCTGGTGCCAGAATCAGGGTTGGGCCTGGCACCCTCTGACTCAGAGTTCAGTGCTTGTAACAATAATAAGAACCAGCACCCGAAGCATGTGCCAGGCCTGTCTTGGGGGATTTGCATCTGTTAACTCATCCTTACAGAGCATGACTTTGAAATTAGGAAGCAAGGTCCAGAGGAATCAATGACTTGTCTACAGTCCCACGGCAGTGAGTGGCAGAGCAGGGTTTCCACCCCAGAGCTCCTGCGCCCAGCTGCTGCAGCAGACAGAAGATACTACGGGAGAGACACATCGTTGTTGAACGCTTATTCCGGGCTGAGCCCTGTGCTGAGGGTTTTCCATATATCATCTCATTTCATCTTCTTGATACCAATGAGAGGGGCTATTATTAATATTTTGCTACAAGGTTCAGGAGTCCTCAACACCACCCTCACTTTTGACACAAATTGCAAATTGAAGGGTCCCGGGACCACCTTCATTTTGACACCAATTTCAAGTTCAAGGTTTCCCAAGACCACCCTCAGGTTTGATAATTCACTAGAAGGACTCAGAACTCTGGAAAGCTGTTGTAGTCATGGTTATTGTTCATGACAGTGAAAGGACGCAGGTTAAACTCAGCCAAGGGAGGAGGTACCTGAGGCTGTGTCCAGGGGACATCCAGGAGCAAGCTCCTGCGTGTCCTTTCCCAGTGGACTTGTGGGGACAGCACTAACTTCTCCCAGCAGTGATGTGTGACAACACATGCAGAGTCTTGCTAACTGGGGAAGATCACCTGAGCCTCAGTGTCCAGAGTTTTTACTGGAGGTCAGTTGTGTAGGCACAGGTGAGCACCAGCACGACTCACCTTAGCCACTAGCCCCTCCAGAGGTTGCGCTGACACCCCATGGTCCGTGGTTGCCAGCATCAGTCACGTGGTCAGCATAGGGTATCTGGCACAGCCCACTGCCCCAGGTAAACAAAGACACTCTTTTTTTTTTTTTTGAGACAGAGTTTCACTCTGTTGCCAGGCTAGAGTGCCGTGGTGTCAGCCTAGCTCACAGCAACCTCAAACTCCTGGGCTCAACTGATCCTCCTGCCTCAGCCTCCCGGGTACCTGGGACTACAGGCACACGCCACTGTGCCTGGCTAATTTTTTCTATTTTTAATTGTTTGGCCAATTTCTTTCTATTTTTAGTAGAGTCAGGGTCTCGCTCTTACTCAAGCTGATCTCGAACTCCAGAGCTCAAACGATCCTCCCGCCTCAGCCTCCCAGAGTGCTAGGATTACAAGCATGAGCCATCACACTGGGCCCAAAGACACTCTTAATAGGCAAAACATTCCAAGGGCTTAGGATTTACTTCCTAGGTGCCGAGGGCAAAGGGTCAAACCTTTCTCCGGGCCCTGGTTAATTCTTTACTGCATGTGCCCATTTTGCAGAAGAAGAAATGGAGTCTTGGAGAGGTTAAATGACTTGCCCAGGTCACTTAGCTCCATCCAGGATCTGAGCTGTCCAACTCTACGGCCCAGGCACTTTGTGTTCTTCCTGGTGGCTTAAATGTCTCTGCTGAGAGAGAAATTAACCTAAGAGATAAGATTTTTCCATCTTCCCATTTCTCCACTTGTCAGATAATTCATGTCCAGAGGTTGTGTGCGTGTGTGTTTAAGAGAGGGGCTCTTGCTCTGTTGCCCAGGCTGTAGTTCATCGACTTTACAGGCATGATCAGAGCGTACTACAGCTTCTAACTCCTGGGCTCAAGTGATCCTCCTGCCTCAGCCTCCTGAGGAGCTGGGACTACAGGCATGTGCCACTGCGCCCAGCTTAGGGTATATTTAATTTAAGCTCTTTATCCACCCTGTACCATTAGGGAGGCCTGGGCAGGGCTCTGTTTGGTCATATTCAGCAAGATTCCACTTCCTGTGGCCAAACTATCTCACTTGATGTTGTTGTTCCTGTGTGATTTCAGAAAACTCCAGGGTGCTTGGGATGAAACATGAACTTAACACATATTTATCAGGTGTCTGTGGACGCCCGGCACAGGGCAAGGTGTTGAGAGTGTCATAGTGAACAAGTTAGATGTCATTTATGCCTTTTTGTGGAGCTTACAGTTTACGCTGGGGGGAGAAGGGAAGCAGACAGCTCTCCAGGTCATGTGCAGCGTCCTGGTGACAGGACAGGTCATGGCTTCGTCATTCCCCATCCCAGGACACGCCAGGCCGCATCCACAGCCCTGTACTGGACGATACTTACTGAGCTACTCAGTAAATGCTGGTGCCAGATGCTGGTCCATGGGAGGACTTTGGGGACAGAACGGTCAGCAAGACAGACACAGCCCCTACCCCATCTGAGCTTCTCTGCACTTCAGTGGGAGACAAGCTTATCTCCACCTGTCTTCACTCAAGTGGCAGAAACAGACAGAAATGTCAAGAACAATTAGGTAACATAATTTCCGAAAGCGATGTGACCCAGGAAGGAAAGAGACACAGGGCTGGGGTAGAGAACAGGTGCGGGTGGCCAGGGAGGGCCTCCTGGAAGAGGTGACATTTAAGCTGAGACCTGCAGATGAAGCGGAGCCAGCCATGTGAGGAGTGGGAAGGGTGCTTTAGGGAACAGCATGTGCAGATGCCCTGAGGCGGAGAAGAGAACAGCTTGGCTGAGGGCAGCGTGGACTGTGGAAGTATTTCGATTTCATTCCAAGGGTAGTGGGAGCCACTGAAGGTTCTGAGAGGGGACTGACGTGCTCTCCTTTCCATTTTAAGATCCCTCATGGCTGCCATGTCCAGAATGGATGGGGGATGGGGTGGGCAGAGGCAAGCGTGGGGTGTCCCCAGGACACTGCACACTGCCTCTCACCTCTGGCGTGTGCGCAGGTGGGGTCCTCTACCTGAGTCCTCAGCTGAGCCACAGAGCTCCCAGGGTGAGCCAGTTGCTCCTACTCTACTTTTATGAGTCAGGTGACTTGTAAACAAGGTCCCACCCGGGAATTAGTCATAACCCTTATTTTTTTATTTTTTTTTTTGGAGACAGAGTTTCACCCTGTTGCCAGGGCTAGAGTGCCATGGCATCAGCCTAGCTCACAGCAACCTCAAACTCCTGGGCTCAAGCGATTCTATTGCCTCAGCCTCCCGAGCAGCTGGGACTACAGGCATGCGCCACCATGCCCAGCTAATTTTTTTTTCTATATATATATTTTTAGTTGTCCAGATCATTTCTTTCTATTTTTTAGTAGAGACAGGGTCTTGCTCTTGCTCAGGCTGGTCTCGAACTCTTGACCTTGAGCGATCCACCCGCCTCGGCCTCCCAGAGTGCTAGGATTACAGATGTGAGCCACTGTGCCCGGCCTCGTCATAACCTTTAAAGTGCACATGTCCACACCATTCAAATTCAGGCACGAGCCCCCATTTTCTCCACCAGCTCCCCCAGACGATGGGAGGCTGTGTTCTCACTGACGCCCTGACACACCTCTCCTACCCGCAGAGGAACATGACATCAGCTTCGGTATTGATTCAGGGACACTTCCTCAATTTCTCGGGTACTTTGATTTGTCTGGCTGTGTGATGAGCTAGAAATGCACTCTGTGACCATGGATAAGTCATTTCATCTCTGAGTAACAGTAATTATCATCATGATAAGAGCTATCATCTTGAGGCAGGGCTCTGTGATGAGCAGCCCGTAAGGACCTTTATATGCATTAACTCACTCAAGTCCCACATCCACCCTGCGAAGTCCCATCATCGTCATCATCACCACCATCATCATCGCCACCTTTATCTTCACCATCATCACCACCATCACCACCACCACCATCATCACCATCACCATCACCATTATCATCACCATCATCACCGTCATCACCATCATCATCTCTGCCACCATCATCACCACTATAATCATCGTCATCACTGCTATGATCATCACACAATCAGTTCACAAGAAGAAACAAACTAAGCAGCAGATGCGCGCGCGCACACACACACACACACACACACACACACACAGGCGGGATTCCAGCCCGGATGTAGTGAGAACACAGTGGTTAGCCTTAGCGATCTCCAGGACCTTGCTACTCACAGCGTGCTCCCTGGACAGCGGCGCTGGATCACCTGGGAGCTTGTTGGAAATGCTGCATCTCAGGCCCCACCCCGGACCTGATGAATCTGCATTTTAACAAGCGTCCAGGTGATTTGTGGGCACACTGGAATTCAAGAAGCCTTGCTGGAAGGTTTTTTGTCCTTGGGCATTCTGGGAACTGTGACCTTCATGTACAGGGTCGCTTTCAGTTAGGACAATATGACTCCTGTGTGCCCTTTCCTAACTATTCCACGGAAGCAGGGCTGAGAGGAGAAGCCCTTCCTTCCTTCCATCCTTCCTTCCTTCTCAGAAGTGTCTTCTTGCAGACGAGGTCGAGTGCTTCTCAGACTACATGACCCTGTGGGTCCCAAGGAGCCACGTGGAGGGTTTGCGGCAGTGGCTGGGCAGAATCCTGCACTTGCCAGGTAAGGGACAGTCGGCTGGGCAGGTACTTTGCTGGGGACGAGACCCCGATAGGCCCCTCAACCCCAGGCCTTTTGCATGGCCTGTTCCCTGCCTGGAAGGCCCCTCCCCCATTTCTCACTTTGGTTCCTTCCTGTCTCTCAAAGCTCTGTTCAAAGGCCACCTCCCGCCCAGGCCTGGCGCTCTCTTCAGTAGTCCCCGCCCACCCCACTCAATCCGGTCCTGTCTGTGTCTCATCACTCGTCACTAAAGCTGATCTTCTCCCATCGTTCCCAGTCTTGTCATCTGCACCCGCCCCCAACAGAAGGGGGCACTGGCCTCACGTTTCAGAACTGGGAACACTGCCTGGTGCTCAGCAGACTCACAGTAAATATTTGTTGAATGAACACATGGCCTGAAACCCTGGAAGAAGCGCCCATGTGGTGCTGATATGCCCCCAAATCTAAACGGCCCTGGGAAAGGAAGGGAAGTGAGGCCAAAGGGGTGTGGTTCTTACGCACCTGACACGGGAAGCCGTCTCGTGCTTGCTGGGGGAGTAGGGCACCTACGGTAGCAAAAAGCAAGGGCGTGTGTCACTTCCAGAAACCTTCCTGCCATGAGCTTGCAACAGAAAAGTTGGGAAAGCAGTAGGTGCCCCCAGGTGATCACCTGGATCCTTCTGGAGGGAATAAGAGTAGAGAGATGTGCAAATACTCTGCTTCCGTCTGTGTTCTCCTCCTCGGGGGCTGCAAAGTGAGTCCTCAGAATTCCTCGTCTCTTTTGCAGAGAAAGAGAAAAATTGAGGACAGAGGCTTTCCGATCTCTTCTGGAGTCTAGGAAAGGCTCCCAGGGTCCCACATCCACCGGAAATTCTTAATGCACCTTCCGGGACTGGTGCGGCCTAATCTGTTCTGGGAGGGTCCACTGCCCGGTGGCCGGCAAGCCGGTGATGCCTTGGGAGCAGCATTTGTGTATTAAAAGGCCACTTTTCCAGGAGAAATGCTGTGGATACATTAAGCTGTCGCCTGTTCTTTGGAGAGCCATTATTAATGGAAAACAATAGATTAATAGTTTTAAAACGCTTGTTCAATAAGTAATTTTTATGGCTCTGGATAGAGCCCATTAAACATTTCTGTGTGTTATTATAACGAAGTTTTAAGCGTAAAATCATAAAGTCAATAATCAGAGAATTAGTCACAGCGGCCAGCCACAGGCCATTAGTTTTAGGCGCTGTCAGAGACACCTGTGGCTTTTGAGGGAGAGTTTTCATTTCACGCCGCAGCGCCAGGTGGGGGTGGAGAAATGGCAGAGCCTGCTGCCTCCCACAAACTTGAGGGGACATCGAGCAGGTGTGAGCAGCGGGGTGCCAGGCAAATATTTACAAAGTGCAAACGTGAACGCAAAACTAAAATGATCCGGGTCAATTTGCACATCCCTGGCTCAGGCGCTTTATTTCCCCGGTGATCTGCCTTTCAGAGCCTCCTCAGCCGGAGGGGCGGCCTCAATCTCCTGCTAAAGATAGCGGTGGAAGCTGCGCGTGCTTTTGAAAGCAAAGAGTGTCACCAGAGAATCCCCCGCGTAATGCTGCCGGAGCTGTTTTCCGAAATAGCGTATTCATCTCCCATCCAATGCACAGTCGAGCCAAGTATTTGAAAATGAAACTGTGAGCTTTTAAAAATGACTTTTTAAAAAACCATGACAAAAGCAATACAAGATAATTATGGAAACTAGAGGAAATCAAAGGAGATAATGAAAACGGCCCATAATCCCTCTGCCCAGAGATATTCCTCTTTATGTTTCACTCATTCAACAAATATTTGTCGAGAGCCCCTGACGTGCCAGACACAGCGCAAGGCACCAGGGATGCAGGCGGCACAGAACAGACAGATACCCCTGGCCCCATGGAGCTGACATTTCAGTGGAGGGCGACAAACAATTAACGTAATAAATAAGTCAATGAGAAGCAGGTCAGAGAGCATGAGTGTTGCAGAAACGGAAGCGGAAGAGTAGGGCAGGGGCGGCCTTAAGAGGGTGGTCAGGGTGGGCTTCATTGGGAAGGTGACTCAAAGGAGGTGGGGGAGTGAGCCCTGCATGTGCCACGGAGAAGAGGATTCCAGGCAGAGGCACAGCCAGTGCAAAGGCCCTGAGGCAGGAGTGTGCCTGGGCTGCCTGAGAAATAGCAGGGGGTGCCGGTGTGGCTGGAGCAGAAGGAGGGAGGTGAAGAGAAGGGAGAGAGGACCTCAGGCAGGTGAAGGACAAATCATGTGGGGCCTTTGAGGACTTTGGCTTTTTCACTGAGACCTTTATTTATTTATTTATTTTTCCAAGACAGGGTCTCACTCTGTTGCCCGGGCTAGAGTGCCGTGGCATCAGCCTAGCTCACAGCAACCTCAAAGTCCTGGGCTCAAGCAATCCTCCTGCCTCAGCCTCCCGAGTAGCTGGGACTACAGGCATGTGCCACCATGCCCGGCTAATTTTTTCTGTATATTTTTAGTTGTCCAGCTAATTTATTTCTATTTTTGGTAGAGATGGGGTCTCACTCTTGCTCAGGCTGGTCTTGAACTCCTGAGCTCAAATGATCCACTTGCCTCGGCCTCCCAGAGTGCTAGGATTACAGGTGTGAACCACTGCGCCCGGCCTTCACTGAGAGCTTTAAACAGAGGAAGGACATGACCTAAGTTTTGAACAGAATCCTACTGGCTGCAATTGTGGAATACAGATAACAGCGGCGAGGGAGGAAACCAGGAGATCAGAGAGGAGACAGCTGCAGAAACCCAGGCCAGTGGTCAGGCATGCCGGCTCACGCCTGTAATCCCAGTGCTTTGGGAGGTGGGAGGATCACTTGAGGCCAGGAGTTTAAGACCAACCTGAGCAACATAGCAAGATTCCTCCTCTACAAAAAATAGAAAAATTAGCCGGGCGTGGTGGCATGTGCCTGTAGTCCCAGCTACTTGGGAGGCTGAGGCAGGAGGATTGCTTGAGCCCAGGAGGTTGAGGTTACAGTGAGCTATGATGACGCCACTGCATTCTAGCCTGGGTGACAGAGCGAGACCCCGTTTCCAGAAAAAAAAAAAAAGAAAGAAAGAGACCCAGACATCAGGGACCAGCGTGGGAGATGGGGTTGGATTCTGAAGATGCGTTGAAGGTATAACCTATGGGCTTTCCTGTTGCTGTATATTTTTCAATTACTGCGTTTTAAAAATCTCTCCAGGTAAGGAGCTTCCAAGCAGAGCAGTTTATATCTGGTGTCTGCTATTTCTGACCCCACCAGAGAGGAACCTCGGAGGGCTCAGCCCAGGCTTCCGTTCCTTTCTCCTCACAGGTGCCTGGAGGGACCTTGACCGTCTGGATTCTTTTCTTGCCAAATGTGGCTACTTCCTGCATCCGGCTCCAGATGGTGACTTCGTTTTTCGAGCTCAATACTCAGCCTGCTTTGTGCAGAAGGAGGTGGGTCTGGGGAATGGTGTGTGTGTGTGTGTGTGTGTGTGTGTGTGTGTGTGTGTGCGAGACAGACAGGGACAGGGTCTTGCGCTGTTGCCCAGATTGGAGTGCAGTGACATGATCACAGCTCACTGTAATCTCCAATTTCCAGGCTCAGCCCCCTGAGTAGCTGGGACTACAGGTGTGCGCCACCACGCCTGGCTAATTTTGGGGGAATCTAGCTGTGTTGCTCAGGCTGGTCTTGAACTCCTGGCTTCAAGCAGTCCTCCTGCCTTGGCCTCCCAGAGTGCTAGGATTACAGGCATGAGCCACCACGCCCGGCTGGAAACATGTTTTCTTAGGGAGACTTCTTGATGGGGTCTCTTGGAATGCGTCTATTCTGGGGGACAAAAGGGGCTAAGCCTGAGCTCAGTTGTCAAGTAAGGCAACAAGGCACCATGGTGCCTCTGCAGAAACCCGGCTGAGGGAGATGAGAGGGCTCTGCCCTCGCAGCATTTACGGGCAGGGCTAGAAAAGACTGCTGGCCACCTGAACCCCGCTCAGACGCTGCCTCCTTCAGGCGATCTTCCTGGCTATCACCCCTCCTCTGTGCGATGGCCCTGCCACTGTCATTGCGCCTGCCGCCCTGATTACCAACGTGTCTGCTCACGCAGCCGTCTCCAGCTAGACCTGAGGTGTCTGGGGAAGGGGAAGCCACAGTTTTGCCCCAGGACCTGGCACACAGTAGATGCTCAGTAAGTGCTTAATGAAGTGGATAAATGGTGCTGAGGAGTTGCAGAGGCTGATTGGCCGCCCTCACCCACATAGGCCCTTATGTGCTTGCAAGATATATGACTCTAAAATTTGCAGAAGTCAGATATTTTTGTATTCTTTTTCTTAAAGAGGCCCTCCCCACAAATTGCATGAGCTTCAGGCCCCGTGTAATCCGGACCTGCCCAGGGAAGGCTCAGAGAAGGGGCTCTGGGAGCTGGGCTGGGGAGGGAGGGGGGCGGCAGGAGGCCGGTGCAGCCTGGATTTCAACGTCTGACTGCCTGGGTGCTGGAGGTTGCAGGTCCCCCGGCGCACTTGCTGCTCAGATTCTGAGAGCGTGCAAACTGCCCCTCGGGACTGCTCAGATTTTCCTTTTCTCTTCTTTTTCTCCTCATCTTCACTTCCTCTTTCCTTCATTTCTTTGTCAGCCCTTCGTTGATGCAGCCCGAGTATTCCCCCCGGGGGCTGTGGTCTGTTGTGGGGGAAGAAATTTCCGGAACTATCCTGCTTCTCCTCTTCCAAGCCCCGTCAGCACACGTCCTCCCCAGGCCCCCATGAAGCCCAGACTTGGGCTCTTCCTGTGTGGCCCAGTGAGGTCAGCCCAGGCAGCCCTTGAAGGACCCCTCCGTTTGACATCCTGGAAGTTCTGTCTTGCACACAGTGAACACCAGAACGAGCCAGACCAGATCTTGCATCTAGTCCTGGGAACCGCCTTTGGCTTAGTCACTTACCTTCTCTAAGCCTCAACTGCCTCATCTGTAAAATGGGAACAAGAAAGTCAACCCTATGAGGCAGTGGTGAGGATCGAAGCAGACAGGGGTGAACAATGTCAACTGTCACAGCTCTTGTCCTGTCCAACCAAGTTTGACCTTCCTGAAATCCACAAGAGTCTGTCATTCCTGAGGGCCTCCCTGGTGGGGGCTGAGCTGCTAGAGCCCAGAAGCCGGGCCCAGGTTCTCAGTCCTCGCCGGCCAAGATCTTACTTCCCATCCCTCCTCTGTGAGACCTGCCCAGCTTCCAGGCGGCTCATGTTAATGATATTTGCTGTGAACAGTCACTGACCTATAATTGCAGCCTATTAACTGTATTTTCCTCTTTCATTTGTACACATGAATTTTGCCCTGCTTCCAGAAAGCAAATTACAGGTTGGAAATCAGAATATCTCAAAAAGGGGTGACAAGGTTGGAGCGGAGTGATCACTACATAATGAAGTGTCCAGTGCTAACCTCGAGGCTGGGCCAAGAGATCGTCCACTGCGGACCCACGTTCATTCAGGTAACGGGTTCAGAGGGCCTGGGAGGCGGCGGCCAAGGGGCCTCCCAGGGCTGGGCTTCTCTCCAAAGGCCAAGGCGGGTGTCCCTGGCTCCTGAGCCTCAGGATGTGGCTGGAGGAAGAGGTGGCAGCTGGAGATGCCGTGCGGCATCCTTCTCCGCAGACAGCCGTGGGCACTGGCTGCGTGCTGGGCCCCGCTGGGCTTTTGTCTGAGCAGGGAGGGCTGAGATGGGATGGGAGCGGTGGATTGAAGGTCTCTGAACTAGTGCTCTTGATTTTCGATCGATCCATGCTGGCTTCCGGGTTGTCACCAAAGCTGCAACATTGTGTCTGTGTGTTCTTTTCCTCCTGCTTGAAAAAAGTTGCTGGTTTGAAAGCTCCTGTTTAACCTGGGTAATGGCAAAGAATTATAGAGCTCAGTTACGATCAGGTGTAACGTCTCCATTGTAAAGATTGGGGACAGACGTTTACCCCCAAAACCAACTGTGAGCTCCTCCACTGCCTTGTGAACGCCTTGAAGATGAGTTTCTCTCTACTTCCGGGGGAGCCTCTGTGAGCTAAACAAAATTTGGGTGTTGGGTGGGAGAGTTACAAACCCAAACATCTACAGGGAGTACCCCACAGCAGACACGAGTAAGCCAGGCCGACGTGGCAGTAGGGTTTTACCCATTCCTTCGTTTATTCACCAAACCCAGGCCACTTGCTCTGCCAGGCACTGTCTTAACCCCTTTGCAAATATTAGCTCATTTCACCTTCATAGCGACCCTATGTGGTAGGTGCTATTATAGCCCCGTTCTGCAGAGGAAGATCCAAGCAGAGAGAGATCAGGAGAATGGCCAGAGGTTCCACAGCTGGTAAGTGGCAGAGCTGGGCTTTGAACCCAAGCACATCCTCCAACCCTGGTCCCTGCAGAGGTGCAACCACCACTCAACTCTAGCCCCATCTTGCCGGATTTCCCAACTTTTTAAGAGAAACTGGAACTCTATAATTGTATATGAAATCCTCTAATTTTAAGAAGTTGGCTTTAATTTTGTAAACACTGTGTGGCTCAAAGTGTTAGATTTGGCCCAAGGGATGTCGGGGTGTGTCCCCTGCCTGAGGGGAGAAGGAAGAGAGAGAAGACGGAGAAGCAAGAGGAGGAGGCTGGCGTGGAAAGGCTACTAACGAACCTCCATTCATGCCACAAGCACTTACTGAGGACCTACTATGTGCCAGGCTCTGTGTTAGTGCCAAGGGAAGACATTTGAATAAGACATGGTTCCCTGCTCCAGGAAGAGCTTGTAAGAGCTTGTAACTTTATTCTCATCTGGTCTGAATTTAATTTTCTTTTTCTTTCTTTTTTTTTTTTTTTTGAGGCAAGCTCTCACTCTGTCGCCAGGACTAAGGTGCAGTTGTGAGATCATAGCTCACTGCAGCCTCGAACTCCTGAGCTCAAGCGATCCTCCTGCCTCAGCCTCCAGAGTAGCTGGGACTACAGGAATGCACCACTATGCCTGGCTAATTTTTAAATTTTTTGTAGAGATAGGTATGTTGTCCAGACTGATCTTGAACCTGTGGCCTCAAGCAATCCTGCCACCTTGGCTTCCCAAAGTGCTAGGATTATCTGATGAGCCACTACGCCCGACCTAGTCTGAATTTTTAAAATAAGCGTGCTGCGGGCAGGAAGAGCACTGAGAACCACCATGGCTCATTAGACCACCGACGGTCTCCACTTTAACCCGGGCTCACTGCCACCTTGGATGCCCGAAAGTCCTTTCCTTCCCAACCTTAAGGAGCAGGGCCACAGTGGGCGGGGGCTTTCTCTGCCCACCTGTCTTTTTAAGTGCACTCAGTGGCCACGCCAAGCCTACTGTTCGTGCTGGTAAGAATGGCAGGACCCTGCCCCGGGGTGCTCGAGCATTGCCGCTGTCGACATTCCGGGCTGGCCACTTCCCTCTCTGCGCAGGGCCTGTGATTCTAGAAGCTGCCGCCAGGGGACGGCATTGCTGGTGTCACGCGACGCCGGGCCGAGCTGCCGAGAAAAGCAGGGACTGCTCCTGGCCTAGGCGCCCGCTTTGTCTCCACCGACCTGCCTTCACTGGCCTCGGTGTGGGAACGGCGCCCCTCCCACGCCACCCCCAAACAGAGCCGCGCAGAGGTGGGCAACCCACAAGCGACAGAAGAAGGGTCTCGGCTGCCCCAGCCTCCCCTCCAGCCCCTTCCTCGATCTGAGAACCTCGTCGAATTGACTGATTCATTCCCGGTGACTTCTGCAGCTGCCGCTTCCGTGGCTGCACCTTGAACTTGCATTAAGTTTTAATTAAAGCCGTTTCACCAGCCTTGCCCTTGGCTAAATGCAGCTGTGGGCACAGGGCACATAGATATTTAATACTCTGCGTCTCCCGCTGATGGCGCAGGGTGCCCAAGGGTGTACCCGAGCCGTGCCCTGCTCGCCGCGATCCGCGGGCGCGCTTAAGTGTGCCCACAGGCCCTGAGCGGGAGGCCGCGCAATAACTATTCATTGCCCTGGGTTAAGTGTGCCCAGGGGCACCCGTAAACTCAATGCGGTGATTAGCGATCGCTCCCGCTGAAGGCTGCCCGGGCTCCTGCGGAATGTCCGCGGGCCCTAAATATAGCCTCCTCCTGGCGACTTAAAGGGCACGGTGCGTTTAGGCTGCGCCGGATACACCTTGCCTTCCTTCTTTTAGCAGAATTGTCCCCCTCCTTCTTAGAGCCCAGCCTCCGGGGCTTCGCTGCTTCCCCGGGGTTGCAGCGGAGGGACTGGGGCGCGGCGCCCGAGGGGCAGCTTTGGCGTTTGGAGGGGAAACGGCGAATGCTCTGCCTTCTCACCAAAGCGCAAGCACCTTCCCCATTTCTTCCCCTTCGCACCCCAAGTGAAGCCAGCACCTCCAAAGGAGGGAAATAGCGAGGCTCCCTCCAGGGGCTCCCCATGGGATGTCCGAAGCCTGCTGCCAGGGGTGGGTGGGGTCTCCAGGCGAGTGGGGGGAGCAGAAAAGCTAGGAAATGAGAAGGCTGAGGGGCTGGGGGTCTCCTCTCAGGCCACCCTCTCCTTTCTGCTCCCGGAAGCTCCTCCCTGTCCCTGCCTTGGGTGGGGGAGTTGTCAGGGCGAGTCAGCCCCCTCTGGCCTTAGTCTCCCCACCTTGTATAGGGTGCAGGGGAGACGCTCTGCTGCCGACAGCAAAAGCAAAGGGGAGTTGCGCCGGCGCAGAACAGCTGGGTGGAGGGGAGGGCTCCAGGGAAGGTCCTCTGCCCCCGCCATCAGCAGGGCCCCTCTGTGAAAGGGGAGGATGGTGCCACCCTACGGGATGGCTGCGAGGCTCGGTGCGGTAAGAGAACAAGTGTCCGGGTTTGCAGGGAACTGACTCAGCACTGAAAGTCCCACGTTGGGGAACGTCCTCACTTGTGGGGAAACTGGGATGGTCGGTCACCCTATGTACCTTGCGACTGGCGTGCACGAGCTCTCTCTCTCTACCCTTGCTTACTGGATCTGACTCAGAAAGAAAAAGTGTGAGGAGGAAATGGGTGAGCCAGGGAGAAAAACCCCACCCGGAGGCCTGGGGAACCGGCCCAACGGAAAGTGCGAAGTGCGTGTCACCTCCTGGCCTCGCCAGCTGTGCCCGGGACCCCAGCTGCCCCCTTGGCTGGGCCCAGGGCAGCAGCTGAGACAGCGACATTTCCCTGGGTCTGTTGACACTTGAGTCCCAGAACATAAATGATTTTCTTGTCTTAATGAGCAAACAACCCGGCACTGCTCTCTTGCTGGCCTCCTGCTGGGGTAATTGCCGGCGCTTATGTGCTCTGGCAGGGATGTTTGCTCGCTCACCTTGCTCGGCTTGCCAGGGGACCTCGCTTCCTCTTTGTTCTGCAGGTCTCCCGGCCCCTGCCCCTGCGGAGCGACAGTGGACAGGTATGCCGGGCAGGAGCAGCTCTCCGGAAGGTTCTGCCAAGCCCAGTGGGTGCTGGGGTTGCTCCGAGGCAGGAGGTTCTGAGATCCCGTCCTCCGGTGGAGAGTGTCAGCGGGCAGCACTGGAAGCTGGAAGCTTCCCCTGGCAGAGGCCTGAGGACGTCTGAGAGGACCCCTAAAGAGGGGACCCCGACTTTGGGTGGGAGGCTTGGCTGGAAGCCTCTGAAGTCCTCCCCACACTAAGATTCTCTCTGCAAAGTCTGCAGTGATGGGGACCTCATTCCTTTGTAAGGCCACCTGTTCGCAGATTGCGCAGCTGTTTCCCTGAACTTTCCTCCTGCTAGTTCTGGGAGGGTTTCCCACAGCCTCCCGGAAGGAGCCAGTCCCTTTTCCATGTCACGCCCCTTTGGACATCTGGGGTCAGTGAGTGTGCCCTTCCTCCAGGCCTCTTAGGATGGGGCTGGGGAACTCCACCCCCACAGTCAGACGCCCATCTTTATTCAAGGCCCCCATTGCCAATGTCCCACTAAAGGGTGGCAGATGGAACCAAGGCTCCAGTTGTGCCCGGCCTGGGTATCGTATGGACGGACCGGTTGCATTGCAGTTAGGGTTACGGTGCAGTCATTCCTTCAGCCACACTGCGCACCTACTATGTGCCAAGCAACCCTGCAAGGCGCCTGCTCCCCTAAAGGACGAGGGCATCAGTGTCTGGTTTGCCTTCTTCCCCGAGGGACCTGCTGTCCTACCTCCTGGTCCAGCCCATCCTCCCCATGGCCCTGTCACCTTCCTGAGTGTCCCCTCAAGGGCCCCTTCTCCTTGACGCCTAGTGACCATGTCTCCCTGGCGGGATGATTTATGAATATGACCTGTTTCTCCAGAATCCGTGGCTGCTGTCCCTTCGAGGGGAGCTGGTGGCTTCTCTGGAAGACGCCAGCCTGATGGGATTGTATGTGGACATCAATGCCACCACGGTCACCGTCCAAAGCCCAAGACAAAACCTTCTTCAGAGGCGGGAGGTCAGTGGGTCTCCCTGGTGGGCAGCAGCCCTGCTAGGCTGGGGGACCTCTGAGACACAGTGCCTGGAGGAGCCGTTTGCCACCCCTCCGGCGCCGACTCAAATGTCCACCTGCCAGACTGGACAGATTTAGGCAGGCGGCTTCGAAAATTGGGTCCCATTAGCGCAAAGTGCTCCGCTCGGCAAATGAGGGCTCCCGCAATCATGTATTCCGCTCGTCCTGATCATGGTGGCAGGAGCGTAATTACCATCTCTTTAAATAGCCCAAAGTTGCCGTGTAAGAGAAGACGGCTCACATGACATTTGCTCCCAGCTCGCTTCCTGCTAAAAATATCCCGGCTAAATAATATTTCCTGGTTGCATCGGAGCAATGGTCCCCGACCTGGGCTCTGTAACACGAGGGGGTTTAGTCCAGAGACTGGTGCAAAGGTGAGAGGGGCCCCGTGGAGGGAGTTGGCATCTGGAAGGAGCAGTTTTAGTAGCCACTGGGGGACCCTCCTGCCTCGCCAGGTGCTGAACACCTCCGCCGAGCTCCTGCCACTCTGGCTGGTGAGCGGCCACTACGCCTATTCCTTGCAAGCTGCTTGCCCACCGGGTAAGACTCAGGAGCACCCCAATGTCCACCCTTCCGACTTCAACTCTCTCTGGTCCCATCTCTTTTTCTCCCTCCTCTGGCTACCTTTATCCCCTCTGTCCCACCCCGCCTCTTCTCTCCTTAGTCTCAACCTTGGCCATGCATTTCTGAAATGCTTGGGACAAAGAAGTTTGCTCGTGCTGGAAAGTGTCTGTGTGTGTGTGTGCAGGTGTGTGTGCATGTGTGTGCATGTGTGTGTGTGCATGTGTGTGTGCATGTGTGTGTGCATGTGTGTTTGTGTGTGTGTGCGTGTGTGTGTATGTGTGCAGGTGTGTGTGCATGCACAGAGTAGAGGTGGATTGTGGAGTGTGAGTGAAGAGTAAAATCACCTACCAAAGGCCTGCAAACCTGGGCTCTGAGGACTCCTGGGAAGTCCCAAGGTAGCTCCAGGGAGTCCGAGAACAAAGACGGGAGAAGGTCTGCAGCCTCATCTGTCAAACCTTCAGGGCTCTGTGATCTGAAGTGGTGGGGCCCCTGGATCTAGACTATGGATGTCACAACTATTTTGTTCAGCCTGGGGTGACACCATTACCATGTGCCTTATGGAAGACCACTTCCTACCTCCAGAGAATTTAAATTCTAAAGGACTTGGTATGCAAAGTTAGGTGGATCAAAGCCTTCATCCTGTGTGGGTAGATCAGAGATGACTTAGAATTTACATTTGTGTAGAATTTTATCATGGACTGAGTTTCAGGATCAGGGCTCTGGGGAGTTTCAGGGATTGGGTTTGACCTTGCCAAGGTCCCCAAATATCTCTTCCCCTGTTCATGGTATTTGAAATCCCTTTACATGGAGACAGATGCTTTCATTTAGCAACGGCAGAGTTGGCTTAAAATGTCCCCGTGAGAGGGCTGACACAACGACATTCTTGCTAAAGTGTAAACAACTGATATGAGCTGTATTTCTTAAGAGCAGCTTTGGTAACGGAAGGAGCAACAGGGTAGGTCACCTACGCTGGAGACAGTCTTGGAAGAGACATTTCTGCAGCCTCCCTGCTGGCACCTGCTTCCTTATGGGCCTTTGCAAATGGCAGGGCCCTGGCTAAGGCCCCACCACCATACTCATCCATGTGCCTGCAAAGTGTGTCTTTTTCTGTCACATGTCCTTCCCCATCCCAGTGTCATCCCAGCCAGAGTCGGAGGTCTTAGTTCACATCCCCAAGCAGAGACTGGGTCTGGTCAAAAGAGGTTCCCGCATCAAGAAAACCCTGAGCCTAAAATTCCTCCGAGTCCATGGGTCCAACAGCTTTACAGTGACCGAAAACAGGGATTTTGTGATGGTCAGCATCCCAGGGACCGAAGTGCTCCAGGTCCAGGTGGGTGTCCTGGTGGCATCTCTGTCCTACTCTTTGCTGAGGCCCCTTCTCCATGTGGACAGAAGATCTCTGGGGCTAGCTGGAAATGGACTTCGACACGCATGGGCCTGTGGCCCAGCCCTCTTGCCAAGGTGGTCCCCTGGGAGGACAGCCACAGGGCATGGAATGTATCTCGCCACATGCAACTAATTCCTTGTTGACCCACAGCAATGCCAGGAGGGCCAAGGAGCCCTGGGGATGCAAGCTTTCTATAAAGTTGACCTGAGCCTGGAATTTCTTGAGATGGCCACCCCAGTCCTCTGGACGGTGGAGAGCTTCTTCCAGTGTGTGGGTAAGTGGGGCACCATGAGGGTGTGCCTGCTGGTAACAGGCACATGCCACACGAACCCTCCTTCCCTGGCCCTGTGGTCCTTTCTTCTGTGACAGTGTTTTGTTCCCTGGGCCCTACAGGTTCCACACTCAATCGGGTAAGTGATGGTGTCAGACACATCAACTGGAACTGGCATGAAAACAGGAATGTCATAGGGGCTAAGTGGTGATGTGGTCCCTGGCTCTGAAGTCAAAGTGCCAGGAAAGGGGTGCCTCAACTTCCTAGCCAGCTGCAGAGCCTCAGCCTTTTCACCTGGAAAATGGGAATGCCAGTACCTGTTGAGAAGACTGGATGAGATGATGGGAGTTAGGATCTTAAATGAGCCATTTCCACTTCGATCCGTCCAGCTTCTTCTGTGGGGGCTCCAGTTCCCTGGGTCACTTAATACACTCGTTGGCCAAGAGCACCACATGATGCGACTTATTTCTCAACCCACGAGGAACCCTCTAAACGTGGTGTGTCCTCCGTGCCAGGAGGCTAGAATTGCATCTTGAAAGGGGTTTTCGGTGAAAGCGCGGCTACCAGACAACCTGGTATTCACACACGCAAAACCACCAGGAGCAAAACCACCAGGAGCAAAACCCATTGGAAAACAGCGTAAGGAAATACACATAATTCGCAAATGATGTCGATCACTTTCATCTCATACTTCCTAACTGTCCTCAATAGAAGACAGACGCGAGGGAGATTTAACTCAGATGTTAATAGCACAAGAATGCCCCGTTACCAGGATATGATGTTTCGGTGCGGCATAAAAATGTAATTATATTCAGAAATATATTTAAAGATTAAAAGGGGGACTGCCTACCACATCTAGCCCCCAAATCAGAATTAGAAACAAAGAAAAAGGCAGGATGGGGGACGAATTCTAACAGTCTGCTAAAAATGGAAATGTTTCTTGAAAGTTTTTACACATTTCGGCTGTTTTTATTTTAACAGCTTCCTGCAGTGATGACATTGGTTTTGGGGAGGGAGGGCCAGAACTCTACCCAACAAATACTAAGCACTTGCCGTGAGAGGCCCCACACGCGGCTCAGGCGGGAAGAGAAGGCGTTAGATTCGGTTCTTGCTCTCGGGAGGTGTCCAGTCTGGGAGGGGACGTAAGAAATGTCTGGGGGGAGGTTATGCCGGGGAGCAGGTGTCCTCCCGGGAGAGGCCAAAGAGCAGCTGATCTTTGTCCTGGGCTTTGAAGAGGGTAGGTCCTCGATAGGACAGTAGTGAATAAAATACAAAAATAGCTCAGCGACGGCGATAAAAACATTTTAAGAATTTTTTTTTTTTTTGTCTCTCTGGAAAGATTTACATGGGGAAAGAATGTTCTCTTCCTCATTTTATTAATTTAATATCAGCAGTCAGAATGAATCTCTCCCCTCTCTGATTCCCAGCACACCTTCCCTCCTCCTCCCTTGCTGCTTCCAGGTCTTTCTATTCTTATTACAGTTATTGGCGCAAGCTCCCGTCTCTCCCTCTAGTCTGAATTCCTGGAGCTCAGGGCTGTGCCGGATTCAGCCTTTCCTTCTCCCAAGGCCTTATCGGGCCACCTTGCCCTTGGTAAGCACTTCGCACATGCTTGCTGGGCTACATTTTTGCTAGGAATTTTTAAAAAATGTTTTGGACAGAGAACATTTTTCCTTTGTGAATATGTGACCCGTGGGTGGGTCTATTAATGTGCTGGAATTGCCTAAACTCTCTGTGGGTACAGATTTTTTTTTTTTACTCTTTCTCCTGCCTCCCCCCAAAAGTGGTTAGAACCTCTAGGACCAGCCCTAATTATTTGAGATCACAGCTATGGAGAACAGCGGGGAATGGAGCATCCAGCCTGGAGAACAGAAACCGAGAGGGTGGTTTAGATCCAGCTGATGCCACAGTTTAAAGCAGGGGCCACGATGGAAAGGCCTCCCGCGTCAGGCAGGGGATGTCGGTGCAGAGGCTGAGAACACCCGGGGCCCGGGTACAGGATGGCAAGGCAGCAAAACTCAGTGTGGGAGACGGTGGGAAGTGGGGGGGGACCCCCAAAAAGCAGCAGCCACCAGACCCCTCTAACTAGAACAGCCTCACTTAGCTGGAGCTGCCTTAACATTAATTTAAAAAACGTTAACCACCCCACCCCCCGGAGGACCCCGCGGACCAAGTCAAACGTGTCTAAGGGCTGCATTTGACGCATGGGCCAGAGTTTGCGGGCCCTAACCCAGTGTTCACAACTGAGAGTGATTTCTGCTTCTCAGGTGACACTTAGAAATGTCTGGAGACATTGTGGGTTGTCATGACTCTGGGGGGGATGCTACCGGTGTCTGGTGGGTCCAGGCCAGGGATGCTGCTCAAACATCCTACAACGCAAGAGAGAGCGATCGGCCCAGAAAGTCCACACCGAGAGGGCTGAATCCAGCCTGCAGGTGGTCAGACAGGAGGCACTCTTGGTTCTGTGCGGGTCCTGGGGCTGGGCCAGTAGATTTGACCTCAAAATAGTAAATGGCTCAAAGATGAAACTGGCTGGGCCAGAGACTCGGGGCCAGCTGCTCTTTGCAGAAAATCTGAATTTCTGTGATTTAATTTTAAAAACGTATCTTGATATCTACATGGTCTCAAAAATGACTCCAGATTGGAGGATTATGAAAGTCAGCCAGTGAAGCCAATTCCTAACCCAGTGTTGGGGTTTGATCTCCCTTGATTTTTGTCCTCCCCCCTGGAGAAAAGAGGACACTCACGGTCTCTGCAGCAGGGTGTTGGGAGGAAGGCTGACCTCTGCTTCCTTTCTGGAAGGTTCAGGAACAGAGTTGTCTGCCTCAACTGCCACACCAAGGACTACTCTCTCCTCCTGGTCCCCAGAACCGAAGACCCCTCCAGCAGGAATGCCACCGGTGGCCTCTCCCCAGTTTCAGGCTGCAGGACCAGCTGCCCAGGAAGGGCTTTCTCGGGGCCTTGGGCACCAGCCTTCCAACGGGCTGGCCAAGGCAAGTGCTCGGCTGTGTCCTCTGCCCATGGTTTCCTCTGAAGGGTCGGGTGCCCGCGAGGCATGGGTGGACCCAGCTGGGCATCAGGCCCCCACTTTCACCACCCTTCTTCCAAAGGAAGCCCCATTCTGATCCCTGCCTGTCGCCTCCTCAAATTCAGAATGTTTCCCAGGGAAAGCTGGGCCCCGAGAACTTCCACCCCAGGGGCAGGCCCCTCTCACCGGTCCTGCCTGGGTCACCCTCCAGTGCCTTGAGACACGGCAGAAGGAGGGAGTGGGTGCACACTCCAAAGGACTTGTGGCAGGGGACCTGGAGCCAGGCCCAGAGAACCAGCCTGAGGTTGCAGCTCCCATGGGCCCTTCTCTGGGCCGACAGCCTCAGGATGGCCAGAGTCCTGCACTCCGGTTTCTGATGCCTTTTCTCTCTCCACCCCCCGCTCTCAAGCTGAAGAAGGAGCTTGGACCATCCCTGCAAACAGTCCAACCTGTGGGAAGAAGCTGGACATCCGCTGCCTCCCTCGTACCCAGAGCAACTCGAGATCAGAGTGGTCCCCAGGCCCCCGAGGAAGTGGGGTTACTTGGACACCTCCCACCTTCAGCCATGCTGCCCTTGGAGCCCACAGGAGGTGTCCAGGCTGGCCCCAGACCCCCACATCCAGTCTTCCCAGGCCCCTCTGCCCTGACTGTGCCTTTGTCTTCAGAAGTCTCCTCTCCTCGCCTCCCTCCCCGGAGGTCTGAATGCTCCAAAGTGGTCCTGGTCTTGGAACCAACCATTACCCTAGAAGGTCCAGAAACTATAAGGCCTGAGCAGGACCCCTCCCAGCCACCAGGAAGTCCTCTGGTGCCAAGAGGGCTGTCAGGGATGGATGAACCTGTCCAGGGGGAGGCTGAGCAGGCCCGAGAGGAGGTCCAGCCCTTTCCGAGGCCCTTGAGGGCCAGCCTGACCAAAGAGGTGCTGGTGTCCCACCATTACCCCAGACAGACCCAGGAAACACCCTTTGTAATGGAGGTGGACGGGCCACCCCACAGAGGGCCTGGTCTCCCTGGGGAGGGGACCAGAGGGCGCCTGGATCTGTTGTCCTCAGAACCAAGTCAGGGCACAGAGGGGCGGGGACTCACCATCCTGCTGGGGAGAGAAGCCACATTGGCCACCCCAGGGGTGAGGCAGCTAGACCCCAGTGCCCCTGGGGGGGTCTCGGGACCAGAGCCCACTGGGTGGCACAGGGTGGTGCCAGCAGTGCCCCTGGCAGTTCTCACTGCAGAACAGCTGCCAGCAGAACCCAGTCACCCCACAGCTCTTCCGAAGCCCGAAGCCTCGTCTGGGGGAGGGTCGGACAGAGCCCAAAGCCTGGAGTCAGCCCCTGGCTCACTGGGGGCCCGGGACGAGCGGGGGGCCGCACACACATCCAGCCCTCCATCTATGCAAACACTGAGCCTGGGGGATCCCCCAGAAACTTCATCGCCCAGCCTGGCCGAGCTTGGACACCCTTCCCTCACAGGCCAGGAGGCCTTGCCCCATCAGGGGCCGACAGGGCCCACTTTGGCTCCGAGCCCTGAAAGTCACAGGCCTCCGGAGCTTCGGAGCAGCGTGGAGGGGCTTTCTGAGAGGCCCCCATGCTGGGCCTCCGCGGAGACTCTGGGGGTGAGTCCTGGGGGCGCCCGGGTGAGGACAAAGTGCAAAGGCATGGGGTGGGCACACCTCCTGCCTGCGGGGGTCTCTCAGCAGGAGGGGAGCGAGTGCAGGACAGTGTCCCTTGATCGCTCCAGCCTGCCCAGCTGTGTTTTGTGCTCAGTCTTGCTGCCAAAGGTGGCGAGGCGTTGAGGGCAGAGCGTGGGCTCTGCAGCCAGGCCCACCAGGCCTAGGCTTCAAGTTCCAGTTCTTCCTCTCTGGCTGTGTGACCTTGGCAAGGCCCCAGCCTCTCTGAGCTTCAGTTTCCTGGTCAGTCAAACAGGGATGGTAATAGTTCCTCCCCGATGGGGCTGTTGAGGCTGTCCTGGCAAAGCAGAGCAGCTGAGCTGTCCGCTCCAGGCCCCGGCAGAGGGGCGTTTCAGTGTCCCGGGAGAGCATGGAAGGCCTTTAGCCACAGTTCAGACACCTCTGGGGATTGGTGGTGATGGCGATACCATCCCCAGGTGTGTGACCCTGTCCTCGGGGCCTCAGGAGGCCATGACCCCGGTCTCTAAAGGACCCCAGGGGAGGAGAGCAGGGAGCTCCTGCTTTGTGTTGATCACTGTGTCCTTCCTCTAGTTTCCATGGCAGCAGCTGGTACCCTGCTGGCTCGGGCAGCCCCAGTGACCCCGGGTGACCCAGTGTCCTCAGGCTCCTAGGTCCAGAGGCTGAGCTGTGGCTGGGCACAGTGGTCTGGGCCGGAACAGCATTCGGTGCTTCCCTGGAAAGGTGGGGCTCCCCCAACCCCCTCCAGGCCGACCGGCCACCGGAAGTGGGTTTTGAACCGCAGCCAAGGGGAGGAGGCCCCGGCAACGCCCGGAACAAGAAGTAAATAAATAAATAAATAATCAGGGATGTCTTGGCTGATAAATGGTCCCTACCTTCAAGATGACTTCTTCCCCCGCCCAGCCCCCTCCTCCGGGCAGATCCATCCCAGGCAGGAGCTTAATAGCCCATTTAAGGCTCTTCCTTTTCACCACGGAATTGAGCGGCTCCCGCCATTACGAGGTTTTCAGCTTCTCTCTGAAATCAAATTACTGACTCCATTTAATTTTTTAAAAGCTCGGATGATTTCCCTTCTTGAATCGGAGCTGTGACTCCAAGGCCAGCCACCCCCCTTCCCCTGGACCTGCCAGGCGGTTCCCCTGCGGGCAGCCGCTGCCCAGGGACGGCGGCCCCACGCCTGGGCAAGCCCGACACCTAGAGGGGAAGCCGGCAGGAGCCCGAGCCTCTGGCCACTGCTCTGGATGCTGGGCAGCAGCCTAGGCCCGCGGCAGCTCACGGAACCGAGACCTGGGCTAGAAGATCTTCAGGGGCTGGGGGCGGTCAGTGGTTAGAGCCCAGCGCTGATGTCGTAGACTCACGGGGGAGGTTCCCCGGATCCCCAGTTGCCTTCCCAGAGTGCGTAGCCAGGACCCCATCACTGACAGATGTCTACGAAGCGCCTCCTCTGTGCCGGGTGCTGTTCCAGCTCTGGGGAGGCAGTGAGGAATTGGACAGACAAAGTCCGGGTGTCGGAGCGAAAGTTCCAGTGTGTGTGGGAGAGGGGATTGGAGACCCATCGTGAACACACGTAGATGATTCCAGACCATGCTGTGTGCTCTGAAGAGAACCGAAAAGCGACTCGGGTGGGGGTGGGCTGCGGAGGTGAGGAGGCAGCCTTGGAAGGAGCTGGCAAGGGCTCCAGGCAGAGGAGGGGAGGACAGAGGGAGAGAGAGGCCATCGATGCTGCTGGGGCAGGCGGGAGAGTGCATGGGGCGTGAAGGACCCCCCAGGAGCCCTGATTTCATTCTGGCCCCCGGGGGGCCTTTGGGCAGAGGAGAGGCCTTGGCCCGATGCTTGGAAAAGCTGAGTGCAGAGTGGACATCAGAGGCACAAAGTGGCAGCCCCACTGGAAGTCCTCTCTGAGGGCTCCCCAATCCAGAGGACTCGGGGGAGGTGGCTGCCCAGTGATGATGCATCTTTTATCTCAGCACTGGCCACAGTGTTTCTACTCTGTCTGTCTCTATCTCTCTCTGTCTCCTCCCCTCCACCTCCACCCACCCTTCCCCTTCTCAGTCCCCGCAGAGCCACCCGGCTTGGGGACATCGTAGACCAGGGGTGCAAACACGTGAGACAGTCCTGTAAACCAGGGCTAACCCTTTACCAGTCCTGCCCGTGTTTAACCACCCTGTGCCCTTGGAGACAAGACAAAGGGAACAGAGTTAATGAAATCACCAGCCTTCACCTGGCATAAGTGGCTCTTCACCCCCCAGGCGGGCGGCGATTTGCAAGGCTGGGAGGGTCTGGGCATTAACTGTTCTGGGCACTTTTCCCAGTCAGCGCTCTGTGCAGCTGGAACAAACCACTTTACTTCTCGTCTTCCCCTGCTTTGCACCCACTCAAAAGCAGGACAGTTGTGTTTAATTAGAAAGTGCTTGGAGTTCTTGGGAGGGCTCCTATTCTCCCTCAAGATGGGACAGCCCTGGCTCTGTGATCAGGGCTCTGGGTCTGCCAGGGCCTGGCTGGCACCTGTGCCTAATCTTGGAGCATGCACGGGTGTTGTCCCTGCCTTGGGGACATCTAGTTTTCCTGTTGAGACCTCCCAGCTCTTGCAGTCATTTGTTTATGGCTGACACGCCTGTGATCAGCGAAACCCTGGCAGGGAGTGGCTCTTTCCCTCAGGGTCAGCGGCTGCCTGACAGATCTCAGACAGCCTGGGCTGTTGGCAGCGTGTAGACATCACTGGCATCGTCAGCGGCTTGGATTCTCATCTTTTCCCCCGTGACTCTGTGCGAGGCCCAGGGGCTGTGATGCACTTATCGTACTGCTCTCCAGTTACACGGAGCAGCCGGGGCTGGTCCAGTTTCCCTTTTGGGTTTTCCTCCTCGAGCACAAACAAAGCCTTCCACGCCCTGCCACATCCAGGCTCGTTGTTTTCCCCTTGTCAAAGGCCCTGAATTCCCAGATTTCAGATGCTTCCCACAGCAGACTCTCCATCCCAACATATTCCTTCCGCCTTCGCTGCAAGCCTCTGTTGGATATTTGAATATTACTTAAACTGGAATTGTAGTTATCAACTTAGTAATTCTCCAAATTACTGCGTAACCGGAGAGGCAGCATGGCTGGGAAGAGCTTTCTTCTGGGTGTCAGGAGACAGGTCTGCCCCACCCAAGCCGTGTGACCTTGAGCCAGTCTGTTCACTTTCCGAACCTGGGCTTCAGCTTGGGTTGTTTGGAAACTGGAGCGAGTGGCCAGGCGGCCTCTGGTCCAGGGTAAGGCGGGGTCATCCTTGGAAGATGCTAAGAGTCTCCCATGCAGCCTGGGGAGAACCCCTCACTCCTGAGGGTCCACCGTCCCCAGCTCAGCCCAGCCCCAGCCCCAGCCCACCTCCGACACCTCTGCCGCTCACGAATCTGGTCTCTGGGGCTGGGGGCTGCCAGAGACGTCAGGCCAAGCCAGGAGGGAGGACAAGACAGGACGATATGTACAGAAGCTCGTTCCCACGTAGCCAGCCAGAGCCCACCTCTACCTTGCTCCACAGGTGCCCTCCCATCTGCTCCTCATTCCTCTCCCAGGAACCAGGCTGAGCCGTCTGACATCCCAGATCTCAAAGCCCTCAGAACAGTGGTTCTCAAAGAGGGGTCCCCTGGACCAGCAGCAGCAGCATCCCCTGGGAACTTGCTAGAAATGCAAATCATTGGGCCCCACCCCAGATCTTCAGACCCAGAAACTCAGGGGTGGGGCCCAGCAATCTGTATGAAGCCCTCCAGGGGATTCTGAGGCACCCTGGAGGATGTGAGAACCACTGCCTGAGGGAATCTGTGTGGGAGCAGGGGAGACCCCCTAAGTCAGAGAATTCCACTGCCCCATAGTAATAGCAATGCTCGACACTACACGGCTTCCAGGCACCTGCCACCTCCATCTGCTCACTGCATCTAGCACCATCCCTTTGAGGAAGAAAGGAATTATTCTTCCTATTTTACAGACGAGGAAACTGAGGCTCAGGGCATTGCCTGAGGTCACACAGCTAGTAGACAGCCGCAACATCGCTGGAACCCTGGCCTCCTCATTCCAAGGCGAGGGCGCTCTCCTGGACGGCTTGGGTTTCTGGGGCTCCTTAGACCAAGGGAATAAATGCATGTCCCTCGGCCAGAAAGGAGCCCCCCCAATCCATCCCTCTCTCCCCGTTCCCAGTCGCAATCCTATGAGAGAGCATCCAGGAAACATAAATTTTGCCTGGCAGTTGAGTAAGCGCTCTGAAAGGAGTTACATGTCAGGGAGATGGGACTTTATTTCTCAATGAAATAGCCTTTTTATGGTTGGAATAAAAGTGCCAGGGGGAGCCTAATGCCAGGAAGTAGCAAGCGCAGTTGATAAACTCCAGCCAGGGTGGGGCTGCACGGGCGGCGCCGCCGGGGAGCGGTCCCCACGTTTCAAGGTGCGTGTTTCGCTTCAGGTTAGAGCTGTGGAAGATCCCGGGGTGAGGGGCGGGGGAGGCCTCTTCGGCCACTCCGCTGGGGAAGGTCTGCCCTGGGACCCCGTGAGCGCCTTCGCTTGACACCAGGTCCCAGGAGCAGAGTTGCGGTTCAGAGAGCGGGCAGCAGGGGGCAGCATAACCCACCGTTCCAGTCCGTCAAGTGGGCGCCGCCGGGGGTGCAGGTCCCTGCGACTCAGCCTTCAGAGGAGGTCAGCAGTAGCCCCCTCCCTGGGACCTCCTCCTCCTCCCTTCGGCCCTCTCCACCCCAAACCCTTAGCCGCAGTAACAGTTTGTCACCCGTACCCTGGCAGCGGCCTCCTCCAGATCCAAATCATAATGGGGCTGGGGGCGAGGGCGGGGTGGGGGCGTCTCCATCCCCCTGCCCACCCTCTGGCTGGGTTCTCAGAGCTTCTCTGGGCTTTGCTTCGGACCAGATTAACCCTCGGCTTCCTTCTGCGGGGCCTCTTGAGGGGTCTCAGTGTACACATATGTTAGTGGGTGGCTTTTGTGGGTGGGGGACCAACAGACTTCATGGTCACCGGGGGCAGGAGAGAAACCTGAAGGACAAGGAGAAAGCGAGGAAACCTCCTTGTTTGAGAGCGTGTGTGATTGGCAGGTTTACGGCCTCGGGAAGGTGCGTGGTATTCCGCACAATCAAGTCATTTTTAAAAATAATCTCCCTGCTTAAGTCGTACACGCTGCTAATTGCATTTTAATAAGTCTCTTAAAATCTTGCCATATTTTTTAATATCCTAATATTAGGTAAGTGATTGCGGGGGACACTGGAGGGCATGGGGAGTTTATATAACGGAGGGAGGGCAGCAGTGAAGCCGAGGGGGAGGTCACCAAGTGGCCGGCGGGGTGTGTGTACGGCGGAGGCGCGTCTGCGTTTGCAGGACGCGTGCGGGGTGTGGGGGCCTGAGTGTCCGGAGACGGGGTCTCCCCGGCCGCAGCCCCGGACAGCAGACCCGTGTTCAGCCGCAGCACAGGAAATCACCTGTTACCCCTGCTCGGTTCCTCTAGCCGTGGGGGGAGACAGGCTTCTTCCGCTTCTCATGCCCAGACTACAATGTCTGAGCTGGAGGGGTCTTTGCAACCAGTTTCTCCTCTCCTCCTTTCCCAAGGAGGCAGGTCCCAAGCCCACGATAGGACGTGACTTGCCGAGAGCCTAAAGGAGAACCAGTGGGGACTCAGACCCAGCCTTGTGAGGGCAGAGAAGGAACCACCTGCGTCCTCCTCCTCCGTGAGGCACAGGGTGCTGGCCGTACCGCCGGTCACCGCGTCCTCTCATGTGCACTGCTTGTTCGACCTCACTCCCCACCTTGCCCCTGGGGAGAAGGTGGCTGATTTCCGGGGGTGGCTACTCACCATTCACTGAGCCATTGCTACATGCCGGCGTTTCGCTGAGCTCTTTCCTCCCAAATAACCCTATGGGTGAGAATTTTAGGGTCCCGGGTGGACCTACAGCTAAGAAGTGGCAGAGCTGGGATTCGAGCCTGAGTCGGCGCCTGTGCCTGGCTGGGGAAGGTTCTTCACCACGATTAGACAGGAGGCTGAGCCGGGGTCCAAGCACTTCTCTGTCTGCAAGTGTCCAGGGCCTGTGAGGACCATGCTGGGAGCAGCAGGGGAGACCGACCCACAGGCCAGGAAGAGGATGTTGGGTGGCTGTGGTCTCCTTTGCTCCTGACCCCTCGGTTGGGTGGGGTCCCGAGGCCAAGGTCAACATCGAACCTTCTCCTCCGAGTACCTGGGGGGAGCCACGCCTGAGGCTCTAGGCCCCGGACCTTAGCCACGCTCTGGACTTCCGGAGGCCCCCCTAAGACTCCCCCTGGCCCCGATGAGCCTGGCCTTCCTCCTCCCTCCTCCTCCTCCTTCTTACTCGCCACCGGCCGGGTGGGAGGCACATGTTGAACGAACTTCTGAACAGGAAGTCAGCGTCCAGGTCGTCCCAAGTCCCTTTTCATGTGGTTGCTTTAATCCCCCAGGCTGGTTTCAGAAGCATTTTACAGTTTCAGTTTTACAAAGCTACGCTCCTTTAATGTTGGCGTTTTTCAGGAGGTGGGGGGAGAACGGCTTCAGTCAAAACATGTGTGTTTTACATCAGCCAGCTGCGGACGGAGGAGCCCAGGGAGGGGAGGCGGCAATGTGGCCTCCAGGTGGGCGCAGCCGCTTGCTTCTCTGCTCTCCTCCCTGCCCCTCCTCGGAGCCGCTACAGCCAGAGGGGCCAGGGCACCTCGCTCCCGGCCCTCCCCTCCGGGGCGCCGCCTGGTCGGCGTTGCTCTCTGCACCGGCTGCTGCTGCCCAGGCACGGGCATTCCCTTCACGGCCTGGGCCATACCCTCCAACCACCTGTGTTAACCTAGTCTTTTCCCTTACGTCGATGCACCTTTTTCACTTAGATAGAACCTAAGCAAAAATATCCGTGACGTGAGTTTGGTGTGCCAGCTACACCTATCTGGTCTAATATACAAAATGAATCTAAAACTTTTAGAATTTTTTAAAAGGCTAAACAGATCCCTGCATACTCCAGGAGACCCTGCATAAAGGCCCCTTCCCTGGCAGAGAAGATGGAAGTCGGGTGAAGGTGGCCGGCCGAGGCCTCAAGGTTGGGGAGATTCCCGCCCCACTGGTCTGTCCACAAGGCTGAGGGAGCTGCTGTACCGAGTCCCGTGCAGGGCAGGCTTCTTGGCCTTGAAGTTTCAAGCTTTGGAGGAGCTGCCTGGGGCTGCTCTGAGCACAGCAAGCAGAGGGCTGAATTTCTTGGCAGTGCAGTTGGGTGGAAGGGACACAAACTTAGGAATCAGTCACACCTGAGTCCAAATCCTGGCCGTGCTACCTCCGAAGAGTGTGACCACGGGCGAATGTCTCCATGGCTTTGAGCCCTGGTCTCCTTGTCTGTGAAACTGGGGATGATCACATCGGCCTGGGCACAGCAATGCGAGGCTCAGAGACACACCTTTGCAGGCCCGGAGCCACCAGGCCTGCAAAGCCAATGGTCATGCAAGAGCGCTCAGGACTTGCTTCTTAGCTCCTGGCTCCCGTCTCCAGCCCTGGCTTCACCATCCCTCCTCCCCTACCCACGGGAGGCAGTGGGAGGTTGACAGAGGAGACAGGAGCAAGGAGCATGCCCCGAGGGGCTCGCAGACCTTCCCTCCGTGTCTGCCAGTGTGGAGCAGGACGCTGGGACGGCAGGCAGCCCGAGCCCCGCCCCGAGAAGGAGGAGGATGGAGATGGCTCTTCCCTGCCCACAGAGACGGGGTGGCCGGGAGACTCCAGATGCTGTTCAGATAGGGGTTAGGGCCTAGGACGCTGGTCCATGCTAGCCTGGAGACAGGGGGTCCGGGACTGCAGAAGCCACACCCCAAATGCTACTGCCCGTGGCCCCCAGTTGCTCGAGGAGGTCCCAGGCGAGGCTTCGCTTCCATTGTGGCCAGCGGGGCCCCAGAGCATGATGCCCCTGGTCTGAGCCGCCTTTCTCAGGCCACAGTGGCCCCACCTCCTCCTGGCCACGGGCTGCCCCCAGGGTGTCTGGGAGAGGAGGAAGCAGATGTCAGGCCGGAGTGCAGAGGGACGGATGCTGGGGAGGGCACAGCTCCAGCCACTGGTTTGCTTCCCCCCGAGCCTGCAAGTGGCGGGAAACCCTGGAGAACGTAGCAGTGATGTTGCTGACAAGACACTGAGGCTTCCTCGTGTGCCAGACATGGTGCTAAGCCCTTCACACACGCCATTCCATCTGCGCTGTGACACGTACCGGGTGGAGAACAGAGCCTGGCGCACAGTAGGCCCTCAGTAAACATTTATTAAAGCAGAGAGGCTCAGAGAGGGGGAGCGATTCTCCCGGCTCTCGACCACGTTCTCACGGTGTTTATGCGTCAGGACTGGCGACCTCGGGCAGAAGAGAGATTGGGGTGGCAGGTTCCTCCCTGTTCTTGAGAGAGGTTGTCACTGCCCCTTTCGGGTGGGTCTGTGGGGGGGTAGATCCCCCGGGAATTGGGGTGCTTCCTCCAAGCCACCATGAGAGGAGCACCCTGGGCCTGGGGCCTCTTCTGCTCCCCGGGGGCAGTGAAGGGCTGGGCCTGGCCCGGCTACAGCTGCGCAGGGGCCTGGGGAGACGAGAATCAAAGACAGCCCATGTGAGCCTCGCTTTCATCTCCCGCTTCAAAGAGGTGCAAACAAACCCTGCACCCGTGCCAGGCGGTAGCTCCCTCCTCTCCGCCCCCTCCTGCCCGGGAAGTCGGCAGCGCCTTGGGCCTGGTCCCAGGGGCACCCCAGAGGGGCCCCGACTCCTGGCCGCACAGAGACGCAGGGCAGGGCCTGCAGGGAAGGAAAGGGGCTGAGACCCTCGCACCCACCCGAGCACGTTGCACCGTGGGCCAGCCCTGGCGCTGGGCTCACCCGCTCTTCAGGGAAGCTTCCGGTCTAGAGCACGACGGCCACACGTGGCTCCTGAGCGCCAGACGCCCTGAGAGTGAGGGACACACGGGATTTCTCAGGCTTCAGGCTTGGTCCGAGCAAAAGAACGTGAACTGTGCCGTTGATCACTTTACGCTGACTGCACGCGGAGATAATATTTTGGAGCTATGGGGTTAAAAAACATGTTGTTACGGGGGGAGGGGGGCAAAGGCAACATATGTAACCTAAACATCTGTACCCCCATAATATGCTGAAATTAAAAAAAAATATTGTTACAATTAATTTTCCTTGGTATTTTCTACTCTTTTAAATGTGGCTATGGAGAAATTTAAAATTGCATGTGTGGCTGCTTTATTTCTGTTGGGCTGCTCGTTCCGGAAAATATTCCCGTGTTGCAGATGGGCCTGGAGAATCCCAGGCGGTGCTCAGTAAAGATCTTTGAAATGAATGAATGAATGAATATCCAGTACTGGCTGCTGGGGACTCACAGATGAACCCTGTCCCTGTCCCTGCCCTCGAGTCCCAGTCCAGAGTCTAGTCCAGTGGGGGAGGGTAGTGGTAGAGTCAGAGACCCCGGCCTCTGAGCAGCAGGGGTTGGGGGTTAAGAGGCCCCTGGGCCCAAGTCCTGGCTTCACTACTCACGAGCTGTATGACCTTGGGAAAGTTGCTTACCTTCTTCGTGCCTCAGTTTTCTCATCTGTAAAATGGGCAGGATAATAATTGCCATTATTATCTAAGCAACTCCTTCACAGGGGGCTGTGAGGACGAAAGGAGTTGACACTCTTCTCTCACACACAGCAGTGCCTGGTGCGCAGAAAGTGCAACGTGGTAATGATCAGTTACAATGTGGGACAAATGCTCTCGAGCATGTAGCATTCGGTCCTGACTGCAGCATCTGGCAGGGCTAAGGGCACCATCCTCCCACTGCAAAGAGAGCTGCACCCCCAGCTTGTCCCGAGTCACCGCTGCCTGGAGGTGAGAGCAGAGGGACTCCTGCCTTCCCGCCACATCACCTCTCTGGGTCCACCTGCACAGGTGCTGGAGTCCCTGCTCCCTGGGCCCTGGCTCCTGCTCTCTCCTCCTGTCCCATCATCTTTGTTCCCTGAAACCCCCACCCCACCCCTGTCCCAGCCCTGTCCCTGAGGTCCTGTGGCCTTTGAAAGTGGCTTTGAGACCTTCTTCTTTAAAGAGAAACACCCCCAGGTGAACACACCTTGTCTGGCTCCTGTACTCTCTGGACAGACAAAGCTGCCTGGTTCACTCTCACCAGGTACCTCCCAGGACGGTTGGTGGGAGGCGGGAGGAGCCCAGCACCGTGCCTGTCGCTCTGGTGGCCCACCCAAGGAGGAGAGGGGCCAGGCCGAAGGGAAAGCAGGGTTCCTGGAGGTGTGGGACGGACCTGGCAGGCTGGGGGTGGGTGCTGTGAAAGCCCAGGCACCCCGAGCGTGGAAACAGCCAGGGGAAGGGTCTGGAGACACATCCGGGGCAGCAAGGTGACCCATTGCCTTCATGGCGGGCACTAAGGGTGACCCACAAGGCTGTTGGGGACCCCACTGAGCAGGGCTTGCTGGAGGCTGAGGGAAAGGGGGGGGCTGCTCCCTCAGCTGGGGAGGTTTGGGGGCGCCCAGAGACGGTAGCAGGAAGTGGGACGATTGGAACCAAACAGGGTCAATGAGAGCCAGATGTGGTCAGAGTTGGGGGCTCTTGCAGGAGGGAGATGTTTTCCTTTTCCACTGAAGCTGTAGCTGTGGGAAGAGAAGGGGGGTTTGTTCCACACCCCTCAACCCCTCCTCTGGCCCAGTGTGGCATTGGGAGGTTCTGCAGCTGCCTGTCACCAAAAGGTGATGAGAGCCGCACTGGGAGGTGATTTGCATAACTGCTCCCTTGGTGCCCTCCCTCTCTGGGGAGGGGGCTGTGCAGGAACCACGTGGGTGCAGAGGCTGAGGGACCAACCCCCCTCGCTCAGCCTGCAGCCCTGGGGATGCTTGGGGTCCAGGCTCTGGGCTCCAGAGGGTGCTTCGTCCTGGGCTCCCTCTGCTTGGCGGGCCTGGTTCTTGTTCAGCCTCACTGCTCACGTCTGTGCCCGCTCTAGCCGCTTCCTCCAGGAAGCCCTTTTGGACCCTAGGGTTGCATCGGGCACCTTCTCTGGGTTCCCAGAACACCCAGTGCTTATTGCTGTGGGTTATAACTCCCTTTCCCTGTGGGCTACTTAGATCCCCCAACCCCCAACCCAGCGCTAGGCCAAACGGGGCAGTGCCTGTGGCCCCACCCTCCCACCTCCCCAGGCCCCCCCAGACCCAGCCCCGCCCTCGTGCTCACCTTCTAAGCTTCTCCACTCCTGGGGCCACTTTGAATTTTATACACATGTATTTTTTGAATCAGTTTTAAAAAATCATATGTCGTCCAAAAAAAAGTGCTCATTGCAAAAATTAGCAATTGTACAGAAGCAGACAGGGTAAAATATGAAAAGCCCCTTTCCCTGCACTGGCACGGTCACGCCCCTCCTCGTGGCAACCCCTGTTTGGTTTGGTGTAGGGCTTTCTAAATCGTGTGTGTGTGTGTGAGAGAGAGAGAGAGAGAGAGAGAGGGAGAGAGAGAAAATATACATAACGTAGCATGTACCATCTTAACCATTTTTAAGTGCCCAGGTCAGTGGCATTAAGTACATTCACCATGTTGTGCAGCCGTCACCACCATCTGCACCCATTAAACACCAACTTCCCCACCTGCCACCCCCAGCCCCTGGCACCATCCTCTTCTCTGTCTCTGTGAATCTGACCACTGCAGGGACCTCAGGTAAGTGCAGTCAGACAGTATCTGTCCTTTGTGTCTGGCTTGGTTCACTCAGCACAGTGTCCTCAAGGTTCGTCCCCAGTGTAGCATGTCAGCGTTTCCTTCTAAATCTTTCTAGAAGGCATCCACACATGTAAATGTACATATACACATACAGGAGTGTTTCATCCGAGACTGAGCTAACCACACACCTGCCCTGTGACTTGAGTTTTTGTCTCCCCTCCCCACCTGTGCCAGAGATCTCTCCAGAATGGAGACCAGCCTCGTTCTTTTGCAGGACAGTGTAGTATTCCACATCTAGTTGCCTCCAGTTTTTCCAGCAAGAAGCAGGCTATGGTAAACCTCATTCGTGCCTCTCTTAGCCCCATGGTGGGGGATTTTTCTCAGCTGCATTCCTAGAAGTGGAATTGCTGGATCAAATGTCATGTGCATGTTAAATATTGGCAAATGGCATATATTGATCATTTCCAGTCACCATTCCACAATGGCATCTGGGCTCAAGAACCTACAGGGTAAAGTTCAAACATCGCAGTTCAGTGTTCAAGGATCTCCCCAGGCACCTCCTGCTCCTGCCCCCGTTTTCCAGCCCCTGCACCTGTGGTTTTCAAACCGCAGATCATGACCCATGGATGAGTCACAAAATCGATGACCAGCATTTGAAAAAAATATAGTGAAATGGGATAAATTAGAAAACATTACATTGCATGTAATAGGGTAAGTGCTGCTTTATGAAATTTTTATTTCATTTATAGATATGTGTGTGTAACGTATATCACAATGTAAAACATATTTCTGACTCTGAAGTCATGGTCAAGAATTTTGAGAAGCTTGGGCAACATAGTGAGACCGTGTCTCTACAAAAAAGAAAAGAAAAAAATTAGCCGGGCGTGGTGGTGGTGCCTGCAGTTCCAGCTACTCAGGGGGCTGAGTCAGGAGGATCACTTGAGCCTAGGAATTTGAACTTCAAGGATGCAGTGAGCTATGATCGCCCCATTGCACTCCAGCCTGGGTGACAGAGTGAGACCATCTCTAAAAACAAAAGAATTTTCAGAAGCATGGCCTGCATTTTTGTAGCAGCCAAGTCCCCAAGCACAACAAGCTCAATTCCTGCCCCAAGCCTTTGCCAGCACAGGTCCTCCTCTTGAGGCGCCCTCCTCCTCTGCTGCCCTTGTCTAAGTCTTTGCCCCCTTTCAAAGCTCAGCTCACGTACCTGCTTCTCTAGAAAGCCTCCCCTTTCCTCTCCAGTCCCCGGGGACCTCCCTCTGTCTCCCTGGCTCCTGCTGCATTTCATGTGTCGATTCCTCTGATGGCAGTTGAGCACACATTGCCCTGTGACGTGGTGACCAGGCCTTCCAACCCGACAGGAAGCTCCTCTAGGAAGGGGCCCATCATACACCTGTCCCCTGTGCGTGTCTGATGACGCACCTGCACACAGGTGCCAGGGCCAGGCCTCCTGATCGTAACTGGGATAATGCTGTTCACGGTGCTGATGGTGATATGTTGGTGACGGTAACTGGTGGTCACTGTAGTGGATAGTTTTTATGTTCATGTGTCCACCCAATCCCCTGTGAACCCTCTTCCTAGATGTGAAGCATTTCCCACATTGTAAGTTCTGCTCCCCCAAGGTAGAAATTGAAATTCACTTTCCCAGCATCCCTTGCAGCTAGACTGTGCCCATGTGACCTGGCCTCCACCAGTCAGGTGCAGACACAGGATTTTCACTTGGAAGAGGCATGGGCAGGCTCTGTGCTGATGGAGCTTGTGGAGAGATGGCCAGATTCCAGAGGCGGTGGGGTCCCAGCAGGGGCATCCCGGACAGTTTAGACGGTTGGAATAGCCGTGCCTGTGCTCAGTGATGGCAGCAGAAGACACTCCACTAGAGCAGCCCTGGGTGCCGGTCCAGCCTCCAAGTCTGATTCTGTGGCGCCTCTAGAGAGTTTGTGAGTTACCTAATTCCCCATTTTTTCAGGTTTAGTGAAGTAAAACTTACACACAGTAAAATGTATCCTTTGTGTATGTATAATTCTATGCATCTCGACAAACTTACACAGTCACGTAGCTACCACCACAATCAAGATACAGAACATGTATGTCACTCTCAAAAGTCTCCAAGTGCCACTTTAGAGTCCAGCCCAGGGGGGTGCTAGAGCTGGCTGGCATCGGTTCACGAGAGCCAGCTGTTAAGTTTTCAGGAACTTTGCAAGCTGGTTGTTAAACGCAGTCATCGTTAAATATTACATTACAAAAACTAACAAAGAAATTAAATTAAGAACAAAGGTAATAAACTCATCACCTCCTAATTATGTTGCTACTTTTTACTATTTCTCAGTGCTCTTGAGATTGTTTACGTCTACGTGTCTGTACGGGAGAAATACTAAACAATGACGCGCTACTTACTGGACAGCTCTTCTCAACTCAGTTCAGTGACCTCACGTTGGTAGCCTGAAATCGGCCATGGTAGAAGTATTTACTCCAGAGAAATTGGCAAATGCTACAGATCAGGGTCTGATTTGTTGTTTTGCTGATTGTCTAGATGTAAGAAAATAATGGACAAAAGGTGGATAACAGGGATGATCCCTGAAATCTTATTGTGTCTGTAGTCATCACATGTCGAATAGCACAGAAAATTAAGGAAATATTCTTCCAGTATTTAAAAACTGTTATCTGATTCAGCAAAGAAGTCACTCACATCACTGATGAACCAATGAAGTTCTGACATGAATCTTTGTTGTCTTATTTTTGTCTTACTCTTATCAGATGACAGTTCCCCAAATGTCACCAACACAACCTGTTGATAAGACCAAGCTGAGTTGATCGCTTGCTACAGTCAGGGAGAACGTCATGTCCCCCGAGCTTTGTCAGTGTTGCAAAGTGGGGAGGCAAAGGTGGAATTTATCGAGGATTGGAAGTTTGGTTTAAGGAGGGTCTTTCCATGCAGAAGCTTGATTAGGATTGGGTTAAGGTCACAATAAAACAGTCCAGGGTTGTTAGAGAAGGCAAGGTAAGGATCTTTGAGGCAGGGAGTTTAAGAATCTTAGGGTACAAACTGTTGATACTTCCTGCTGAAGAACTGATGGGTCCTTTCGGACATTCCTAAATGAACAATCAAGTCATTTGTCTGGGCAAGAGTCTCCCAGACTAGCATGAAGACAATGGTAACGTCTTGTTAACGTAGACCGTAACTTGTGTGGAGGGGGATAGTTTCAGCCTTCAGTGCCCAAGGTGTGAGTGAGGGTAGGTGGTTTTATTTCTCACTCCAATGCTAAGGAAAATATCAACTGACATTTATGTTGGCTCTACGCTTGTTTGTCACTTGCAACCAAAGGTTGGCTCCAGATGCATGAGTCTGGCAAAATTAACTACAGCATTTTGTGAGATTCAATTGGCCACATGAAATTTGTAATTTTATCATTTGTAAATTGTGTGCTGTGAATTCAGCAAAGTTGCAGGGGACAAAATCAACATACAAAAATCAGTGGTGTTTCTATACACCAGCAATGAATAATCTGAAAAGAAAATGAAGAAAACATTTCTATTTACAATAGCATCCAAATACCCAGGAAAAAAACATTTAACAAAGAGGTGAAAGACTTGTACGCTGAAAACTACAAAGCATTGCTGAAAAACATTAAAGATTTGATTAAATGGAAAGACATTTCATGTTCCTAAGTTGGAAAACTTAATATTGTTAAGATGGCTATTGTCCCCAAAGCAAGCTACAGATTCAATGCAATCCCTGTCTCAATTCCAATGGCCTTTTTAGGGGCCTTTTAAGTCGAACCCTTAAATTCATATGGAATTGCAAAGGGCCTCCAGTAGCCCAAATAATATCGAAAAAAAGAAACAAAGTTGGAGGAATATATTAGTTTACTAGCCTTGCCCTAACAAAGTACCACAAACTGGGTTTCTTAAACAACAGAAATGCATTTTCTCACAATTTTGGAGTTTAGAAGTCCACGATCACGGCGTTGGGCAGCTTTGGTTTCTTACGAGTCCTCTCTCTTTGGCTCGTCAGTGGCTGCTTTCTCCTCCTTGTATCTCCACACGGCTCTGCCCTCTCTGATGTCTGTGTCCAGATTTCCTCTTCTTGCAGGGACATCAGTCATATCGCATTAGGGCCCACCCTAATGACATTGTTTCGACTTAATTACCTCTCTAAACACTTTGTCTCCAAATACAGTCACATTTTGTGGTACTAGGGGGTTAGGACTTCATGTGAATTTGTGAGAGGGAAATGCAATTCGGCCCCTAACAAGAGGTTACGTCTCCAGATTTCAAAACTGACTGCAAAGTAACATTAAGTGTGGTGTTGGCACAAGGGTAAACCAACGGAACAGAACCGAGAATCCAGAAGTAAACCCAATAGGCTTTTCACAAGGGCTCCCAGACCATTCAATGGGGAAAGAGTTGTCTCCTTCACAAACGGTGCTGAGATAACTGGACAGCCACATGCAATTGGATGAATTTGGGCTCCTACCTCAATCCATATATAAAAATTAACTGAACATGGATTTAGCTCTAAATATTAGAGTTAAAACTATAAAACTATTATGGAAAACCTTATACTAATAAGTAACTTCATGAGTTCAGATTTGGCAATGGACTTGATTTGACACCAATAGCACAAGCAATAAGAGAGAAATAGATAAACCAGACTTCATCAAATTAAAAACTTTTGTGCATTGAAGGACATTAGCAAGAATGTGAAAGAAAAGCTTATAACATGAGAAAAAGTATTTGAGAAGGCCGGGCGCGGTGGCTCACGCCTGTAATCCTAGCACTCTGGGAGGCCGAGGTGGGCGGATCGTTCTGAGCTCAGGAGTTCGAGACCAGCCTGAGCAAGAGCGAGACCCCATCTCTACCAAAAAAAATAGAAAGAAATT
>CAUYSK010012872.1:0-16565 GCA_963575035.1 Avahi laniger
AGTAGCTGGGACTACAGGCATGCGCCACCATGCCCGGCTAATTTTTTCTATATATTTTTAGCTGTCCAATTAATTTCTTTCTATTTTTGGTAGAGATGGGGTCTCGCTCTTGCTCAGGCTGGTCTTGAACTCCTGAGCTCAGAACGATCCGCCCGCCTCGGCCTCCCAGAGTGCTAGGATTACAGGCGTGAGCCACCGCGCCCGGCCTGCTCAATTATTTCCCAGAGTGGTTGTTCCATTTTACATTCCCACCAGCAACATACTAGGGGTTGAGTTTCTCCACATCCACACCACCATTGATTTTGTACTCATTTTTGTGTGTCTGGCTTATTTCACTTAGCACGGTGTCCTCCAAGTTCATCTGTGTTGTTGCAAATGGCAGAATTTCTTTCGTTTTTAAGGCTAAATAATATTTCTCTGTGTGTGTCCGTGTGTGTGTGTCCGTGTGTGTGTGTGTGTGTATGACACATTTTCTTTATACGTCTTTCAGTGGACATTTAGGTAGATTCCACATCTTGGCTATTGTGTAGCTAAAATGGCTAAAGTAGACATGGGAGTACATGTGTCTCTTTGAGGTACTGATTTTATTTCCTGTGGGTATATACCCAGAAGTGGGATTGATAGGTCCTTAATTATCTGAGGAACCTCCATACTGTTTCCATAATGCCTGTACAGATTTACATTCCCACTAACAGCATTCAAGGATTCCCTTTTCTCTACACCCTTAACACTTACCTTTCTTTTTTCTGTTAGTAGACATTCTAACAGGTGTGAGGTAATATCTCATGCTTTTGATATGCATTTCCCAGATTAGTGAAGTTGGGAAACTTTTCATACACCTGTTGGCCATTTGTGTGTCTTCTTTAAGAAATGTCTACTGAGGTCCTTTGACCATTTTTAAATTGGGTTATTTGTTGTTTTTTTTGCTGCTGAGTTGCATGAATTCTTTTTCTTTTTCTTTTTGAAACAGAGTCTTGCTCTGTTGCCCGGGCTAGAGTACAGTGGTGTCAGCCTAGCTCACAGCAACCTCAAACTCCTGGGCTCAAGCAATCCTTCTGCCTCAGCCTCCCGAATAGCTGGGATTACAGGCATGTGCCACCATGCCCAGATAATTTATATACATATAAATATATATATATATATATATTTAGATGTCCAGATCATTTCTTTCTATTTTTTAGTAGAGACGGGGTCTCACTCTTGCTCAGGCTGATCTCGAACTCCTGACCTTGAGCGATCCATCCGCCTCGGCCTCCCAGAGTGCTAGGATTACAGGCGTGAGCCACCGCGCCTGGCCCATGAATTCTTTATATATTTGGATATTAACTCCTTATCAGATATGTGGTTTGCAAATATTTTCTTTCATTTCATAGGTGGCCTTTTCAGTTTGTTGATTGCTTCCTTTGCTGTGTGAAAGCTTTTGAGTTCAGTGCAATTCCATCTGCCTATTTTTGCTTCTGTTGCCTGTGCTTTTGATATTATATTAAAAAAATTATTGCCAAGACCATTGTCAAAAATCTTTTCTCCCAGGTTTTCTTCTGGTAATTTTATGGTTTCTTATTTTACATTTAAGTTTTTAATCAATTTTGAGTGGATTTTGTATATGGTGTGAGATAAGGATCCAGTTTCATTCTTCTACATGTGGATACCATGTTTTCCCAGCACCACTTACTGAAGAAACTATCCCTTCCCTATTGTGTGTTCTTGGCACCCTTGTCAAAGATGTGTGGATTTATTTCTGGGCTTTCAAACCTGTTCCATTGGTCTATATGTCTGTTTTCATGACAGTACCATACAGTTTTGATTATAGTTGCTTTGTAACATATTTTAAAATTAATGAGTTTGATGCCTCCAGCTTTGCTTTTTTAGCTCAAGATTGCTTTGTCTATTCTGGATCTTTTGGGGTTCCATATGAATTTTAGGATTCTTTTATCTATTTCTGTAAAGAATGCCATTGGGATTTTGATAGGGATTGCATTGAATTTGTAGATCACTTTGGGTAGTATGGATATTTCAATAACATTAGTTCTTAACATTTCATAAATATAATGAAATGTCTTTATCCGTGTCTTCTTTAATTTCTTTCATCAATGTGTTACAATTTTCAGTGAACAGGTCTTTTACATCTTTGGTTAAGTTTATTCTTAAGTATTTTATTCCTTTTGTTGCTATTATGAATAGGATTATTTTTCTGATTTCCTTTCCAGATAATCAGTCCATTGTTTTTGTATAGAAAGGCATCTGATTTTTGTATGTTGATTTATATCTGGCAAACCTACTGAATTCTTCTGTTGGCACTAGTAGTTTTTTTGTTGAATGTTTCAGGCTTTCTGTGTATATGATCATGTCATTTGCAAACAGAGATAATTTTACTTCTTCTTTTCTGATTTGGATGCCTTTTATTTTTTTTCTTGTATAATTTCTCTGGCTGAGACTGCCAGTACTATGTTGAAAAGAAATGGTGAAAGTGAACATCCTTGCCTTTTATTGGATCTTAGAGCGAAGGCTTTTAGTTTTTCCCCATTGACTGTGATGTTAGCTGTGGCTTTTCACATTACCTTTGTTGTGTTGAGGTAAGTTTATTCTATACCTATTTTGTTTAGAGTTTTACATATGAATGGATGTTATTTTTTTGTCCAGTGCTTTGTCTGGGTTTTTCTGGGAGATAAATATATATATCTTTCATTTCGCTACTGTGTTGTATCACATTGATTGATTTGCATAGGTCGAACCATCCTTGCATCTCAGGATTTAATCCCACTTGGTCATGATGTATGATACTTTTAATTGCTGTTTAATTTGATTTGCTGGTATTTTATTGAGAATTTTTGCATTTATGTTCATCAGAGTTATTGGCCTGTGGTTTTCTTTTCTTGTAATGTCTTTGGTTCTGGTATCACGGTGATGCTAGCCTCATAGAATAAGTTTGAAAGTGTTCTTTATTCTATTTTTTTGGAAGAAATTGAGGATTCTTTATTGAATGTTTGGTAGAATTCACCCGTGAAGCCATCACATCCTATATTTTTTTCCTTTTTTGGGAGATTTTTGATTATGGATTCAATTTTCTTATTTGTTATTGATCTGTTCAGGCTTTCTATTTCTTCTTGATTCAATTTTGGAAGAATGTGTGTGTCTACGAATTTATCAGTTTCCTCTAGGTTAGCTAGTTTGTCGGGCATGTGATTGTTTGTAATAGTCACTCATAATCTTTTTTATTTCTGAGGCATTCATTGCTATGTCTCCTTTTTCATTTCTGATTTTATTTGTTTTCTTCCTTTCTTCTTAGTCTAGCTACGAGTTTGTTGATTTTGCTTATCTTTTAAGGAAACCAACTCAATTTTGTTGATTTTTTTCTTTCTTTTTTAAAATTCTCTATTTATTTCATTTCTGCTCTAGCTTTTACTGTTTCTTTTCTTCACTAATTTTGGGCTTAGTTTTTTTTCTTTTCTATAGTTTCTTGAGGTACAAAGGTAGGTTTTTGAGGTATAAAAATCTTTCTTCTTTTTTTAATGTTACCATTTATTGCTATAAACTTCCCTTTTAGTATTGCTTTTGCTCCATCATTCAGTTTTGGTATGTTATATTCTTATGTTCATTTGTCTCAAGATCCTTTTAAAATTTTCTTTTGATTTCCTCTTTGACCAATGGATGTTAAAGAGTGTGTTTAGTTTTCACATATATGTAAATTTTCCAGTTTTCACGCTGTTATTGATTTCTAGTTTTATTCCATTGTGATAAGAAAAGATACTTCAAATGAACTTGATCTTCTTAAATTTGATAAGATTTGTTTTGTGATCTAATGTGTTCTATACTGGAGAATGCTTTGTGTGCACTTGAGAAGAATGTAAGTAGTATTCTGCTCTTGGATGAAAAGTTTTATATATGTCCATTTGGTCTATAGTGTTGTTCAAGTAACTGTTTATTGATTTTTTGTCTGTATGTTTTATTATTGTAATTATTAATAGGTATTGAAGTTCCCTATTACTATCATGTTGCTGTCAATTTCTGTCTTCAGAACTGTCAATATTTGCTCTATATATTTAGATGCTCTGATGTTGGATGCATATATATTTGAATTGTTATGTCTTTCTGTTGAATTGATCATTTTTATCATTATATAGTAAACTTATTTGTCTCTAGAGGTATTTTTAGACTTAAAATCTATTTTTTTCTGAGATAAGTATAGCCACTCCTGCTTTCTTTTTGTTACCATTTATACAAAGAATCTTTTTCCTTCTGTTTACTTTTAGCCTTGTTGTGTCTTTAAATCTAAAGTGAGTCACTCATAGGAAACGTATCCCTGTATCTTTTTTTTAATCCATTTATCCAGTCTATGCCTTTTGATTGATGAGTTTAATCCATTTATATTTAAGATAGATATTGATAAATGAGGACTTACTATTGCTTTTGTGTTAATTGTTTTCTGTCTCTTTTTCAGTTGTTTGAATCCTGTTTTCCTCTCTTGATGTCTTTGTTATTTGATGATTTTTTTGGTAGTGATTTGCTTTTATGATTTTCTCTTTTGTGATCTATTATAGATTTTTTCCTTTGTGATTAGCTCAAGATTTGCATAAACTTTCTTATAGTTATACTCTTCTATTTTAAGTTGATAACAACGTAAACTGCATAAAACCTATAATTTTTACTTTCGCCACACATTTTGTGTTCTTGTAGTCAGAATTTGCTTCTTTTTATATTGTGTATCCATTAACATCTTTTTATCTTTTAACATTTATATTAGGATTAAAATTAAATTATATACCACCATTTCACTGTAACATTAATCTGTGTATATCTATATATTTATCTTCACCAATTAGCTTTATGCTTTTATATGCTTTTGCAGTGTTCTTTAATATTTTTGTTCCAATTTGGAGAACTCTCTTCAGCATTTCTTTGACTATCTTGTGTGGCTGATACTGAGAGCCCTGCCCTTCTTCTTTAGACATCTCAGCTGTGCTAATCTTTCCAGCTATCTGGGTGGAGTAAAACCAAAGTGGGTCCTTAGGGCAGTGCCCTGAATGGCTGAGGAAGCTGGTCACTCACCCTGCTCTCCTTTTCTCCACGGAAGAACTCGTGAGCCAGGGAGTTCCCATTGGTGCTGAGCTGTGCTGTCCTGGGGGATGGGATGATGCAGGCAAAATAAAATTGTTCTTACCCTTTCTGTGTGGTTATTCCCCACCTTTTTGCTTCACTTTGTTGCTGTACCTTCTTAACTGGACTCCAGAACTATTTTCATTTGTGTATAGGTGTCTGATTTTTTTGTGTGTGTTATGGGACAAAGGCTGACATCCAGGATCGATAATTTTACATTTTACACTAGTCTGTAATCTATTTTGAGTTAATTTTTGTATAAAGTGTGAGATTTATGATGTTGATGTTTTTTTCTTTTCTTTCTTTCATTTTTCTTTTTCTTTTTTAACCTATGGATGCCAAATTGCTTTAGCATCATTTGTTGAAAAGACTGTCTTTTCTCCATCAAATAGTTTTTGCACCTTTGAAGCAGTTGAGTCTGTATGTGTCTGTATCTGTGTTCTCTGTTCTAGTCCATTCAACTATGTTTCTATCTCTCTGCCAATACTAAATAGTTTTGATTACTGCAGCTATATAATAAGCTTCAAATTGAGATTGATTTCTCTCCCTTTGTTTTTTTTCCCAAAATTATTGTAGATATTCTAGTTATTTTGTCTATCTATCTACATTTTAGGATACTATTGTTTCTATGTACAAAATTCTTACTGGGATTTTGAAAGAAATTGCATTAAGCCTGTATATAAATTTGAGGAGTTGTCCTCCAATCTATGAACATATGTCTCTATAATTATTTAGAGCTTTGATTTCTTTCATTAAAACTGTTTAGCTTTCAGTAAGTCCTGCACATGTTTTGTCAGATTTGCCTAAGTATTTTATTTTGAGTGATTGTCTATTGTATTGTGTTTTTAATTTTGCTGTCCATGTGTTCATTGCTAGTATATAGAAATACAATAGAGTTTTGTATGTTTATCTTATATCCTGCAATATTGCTAACACACTTATTATTTTTAGGGTTTTTTTTTTGTAGACAATCTTATCATCTGCAAATAAAAACAGTTTTATTTCTTCCTTTTCTGACATATTTTATGTCCTTTTCTTGCCTTGTTGCATTGGCTAGAATTCCAGCAATAGGTTGAATGAGAGAAGTGAAAACAGACATTTTTGCTTTGTCTCTTATCTTAGGGAGAAAGTATTTAGTCTTTTGCTATTAAATGCAGTGTTAACTATAGGTTTATTGTAGGTAGTCCTTATTACATTGACAAATTTCCCTATATTTCTATTTTTCTGAGAGTTTTGTCATAAATAGATACTGAATTTTGTCGAATATTTTCTGCATTGATGGATGTAATCATGTTACTTTTCTTTTTTAAATTTTTAATTGTAAATGGACAATTTATAACTGTATATGTTAATGGGGTACAAAGTGATGTTATGATTTACAAATATAAAATGAAATAATTAAATCAAGCTAATTAACATATCATCACCTCAAATATTTAACATTTTTTATGGTAAGAATCTTTGAAATTTATTCTCTTAGCAATTTTGAAATATACAATGACTTATTATTAGCTATATTCACCATGAATATAGACCTAAAAATCCCCAATATTTCTCCTGAGATTTTGTACTCTTTGACCATTATTTTCCTGTTCCTTCCCCAGCCCCTAGCCCCTGTAATCACCAATCTACTTTCTGCTTTTATGGGTTCAGTTGCTTTAGATTTCACATGCAAGTGAGAACATGTGGTATTTGTTTTTCTGTGCCTGGCTTATTTCACTGAGCATAATGTTCTCCAATTTACATCTATGTTGTTGCAAATGACAAAATTTCCTTCTTTTTAAAGGCTGAATAGTATTCCACATTTTCTTTATTTGTTCATCCACTGATGGACACTTAGGTTGACTCCATAGCTTGGCTACTGTGAATAGTGCTGCAATAAACAAGGAGTGCAGAGATCTCTTTGACATATTGATTGCATTTCCTTTGGATATATATACCCAGTAGTAGGATTGCTGGATCATACGGTAATTCCATTTTTATTTTTTTAAGGAACCTCTATACAGTTTTCCATAATGGCCGTACTAATACATTCCCAAGGACAGTGTACAAGGGTTTCCTTTCCCCTACATCCTCACCAACATTTGTTATCTTTTGTCTTTTTGATAATAGCAATTCTGACAGGAATGAGATGGTATCTCATTGTGATTTTAATTTGCTTTTTCCTAATGATTAGCAATGTTGAGTAGTGTTTATATGTCTGTTGTTCAATTCGTATGTCATCTTTTGAGAAATGTCTATTCAGATCCCTTTTTCATTTAGTTGGGTTTTCTTGTTTTCTTGGTTTTGAGTTGTTTGAGCTCCTTATATATTTTGGACATTAACCCCTTATTGGCTGTATGGCTTGCAAATCTTTTCTTCCATTCTGTAGGTTATATCTGTACTCTGTAAATGCTTTTCTTTGCTGTGAAGATGCTTTTAAGTTTGATATAATCACATTTATCTATTTTTATTTTTGTTGCCTGCACCTTTGGGATCAAATCCAAAAAATCATTGTCCAGATGATATATAATTTTTCTTCTATGTATTCTTCTGATAGTTTTACAGTTTCTGGTTTTACATTTATGTTTTTAACTTCTTCTGTGTTGATTTTGTATGTGGTGTGAGATAAGGGTCCAATTTTGTTCTTCTACATTTAGATATCCAGTTTCTCAACATCATTTATTAAAGAGACTATTCTTTTCCCATTGTATATTTTTGGCATCTTTATTGAAAATCAATTGGCTATACACCTATTGGTTCATTTCTGGGCTCTCTACTCTGTTCCCTTGGTCAATGTTTTCATTTCTTTGCCAAGTACCATGCTGTTTTAATTATAATACTGTAGATTTGCAGTATAGCTTGAAATCAGGTAGTATGATACATATAGCTTTGTTCTTTTTGCTTATGATTGCCTCAGATATTCATTTTTTTGTGGTTATATGTGAATTTTAGGATTTTTTTAATTTATATGATAAAAGACATTGGAAGTTTGATAGGAATTGCACTGAATCTGTAGACCACTTTGGATAGTATGGATATTTTAACAATATTAATTCTTCCAATTCATGAACATGGGATATCTTTTCATTTATTTGTGTCTTCTTCAATTTCTTTTATCAATGTTTTATGGTTTTCAGTGTACAGGTCTTTCACTTCCTTGGTTAAATTTATTTCTGAGTATCTTGTTTTTTTTTGTAGCTATTATAAATGAAATAGTTCTGTTGATTTCTTTTTCAGATAGTTCATTTTTAGTGTAATGATTTTTTTGTGTGTGTTGATTTTTATCCTGCAACTTTGCTGTATTTCTTTATTAGTTCTAATAGTTTTTGGGTGGAGTTTGTAGGATTTTCTATATGTAAGATTATGTCATCATCAAATAGTGACCATTTCACTTTTTCCTTTTCTATTTGAATGTCTTTTATTATTTTCTCTTGCATAATTGCTTTTGTGAGGACTTCCAATATTATGTTGAATAGAAGTGGTACACTGGACATCTTATATTGTTCCAGATCTTAGAGAAGATGCTTCCAACTTTTTACTGTTGATTATAATGTTAACTGTGGGTTTCTTATATATGACCTTTACTGTGTTAAGGTGCATTCCTTCTCTACCTAATTTGGTGATTTTTTTTTTTTAATGATGAAAGAATGTTGAATTTTGTCAATTGGTTTTTCTGCATCTTGTGAAATGATCATATGAATTTTGTCCTTGATTCTGTTAATGTGATAAGTTACATTTATTGATATGAATATTGAACCACCCCAGGGATAAATCCCACTGGATTGCGGTGGATGATCCATTAAATGTGTTATTGAATTCAATTTGCTAGTATTTTGTTGAGGATTTTTGCATTTATGTTCATCAAAGAAATTCTTCTTATATAAGAAAAACAAAATTATTCTTATGCAGAAGAATGGTAATGACTTACAGTAGCCCTAGGAAATTAATACATTGGCTTTCTCTGACACCATTTTAGCAGGAGAAGGGGAGGTATTATCTCTTCTTGCTAAGTAGAGATAGAAGTACAGGTTCACCACTTGTCCACCATTGACAGCAAAGAAGGTGGACAACAAAGAATGGTGCTGAGCAGGGGTGGAATTTCTAGCTTCATTGGTGGCTCCTGACACTGCAGTAGAGTTATCCTTTTTTTGGCTGAGTGATGGTAAAAGTCTTAACTCTCCACTAGGCCTTCTCTGATACCACTCCAGTGGAGAGAAGAGGGGAGTACCTTATTACTTCCAGGTGGGGGAAATCCAGGCTCCCTCTTTGATATCCACTGACTTTGTGATTAGGGAGGGAGTAGGTGGTTATAACCAGCTGATGGGATGAAAGTCCTGGTTCATTACTTGCCCTTCCTTTACACCACAATGGCAAGGGCATTGGCATGCTTGTAAGAGTAGATTAAATTCCCTACTCTGCCTCTGCTAGTACAAATGGGTTCGGGACACAGGTTTTCTATGGTATTTGGCTGACTTAGGGTGACTATTGTCTAAAGGGTTTCTCCTTTGTAGGCTGTCCCTCTCCTAGTCCTCTGACTAGTAATGGTAGGTTTTTGTTGGGGCTTGTTTTTGTCTGCTTCAATTGACATTTTGGGGTACCTGGCTTCTTTGTCTGAAATATATTAGTATGAGGCAAAAAGAAAACCCAGAGAGGGCGCCACCATTGTCATTCCTCCAGTTCCTAGCCAGTAAGCCTTCTCCTCACATTTCAGAGTCTTTTTATGTTTGTTTTATATATAATGTCCAAAATTTTAGTTGCGCTTAGCAGGAGATATTGGGAAAAACACATCTACTTTGTCTTCCTGGAAGTAGAAATCCTTACGATGTATTTGATATCGCTACTCTGAGATCCACTTATAAACTCTGCAATAACCTTCCATTTCTTGCTTCCTTAACCAGAAATAACAGCTTTTGAATCCCCGTTTTGTGAGAGGAACACATTTAATGCTTCCAAATAAAGTATACCATAGATAGCCAATCCCATTCTTTCTATTCATTTTAACTTTCTTATCTCTGTCAGCAATACATTTAATTTGTACACTGACAAGACCAATAATATTGTTTTGTGAACATGGCTGGAACTGCTATGATTTCTCTATAGGTTGATATTAAGATTTAAAATTCAATAAAATATTTTCTTATTATTATGACTATGTAAATAAATGTTGCTTACTTTAAACCTAGTAATCAACTAGGGTTAAATAATTTTCTTCTTTGTGGATTAAATATCATAACATTGTGGCATTCATTGCAGAAAGTTCCCTGTTTAAATTTTAAGTATATCTTCCTTTTCTATCCTTCATTCCTTTTGGCATTTAATCAAATTTTTCTAAGTTCCAAATCTTACAGTCTCCCTGATTCTCCAATCTCACCTAGTTTCTTCCTACATAATTTACATTTGGGATTAGACCCACTCTTTTTTCAGGGAAGAGAAAGAGTGGATGTAATTCAGAAGATAAATTTTCTCAGAAAATTATTCTGGAATAATTTATATACATAAATTATTAGATATATCAATATAGATATATAGAGAGAATATAAACTATTCTAGATTATTATAGATAATCTAATCTATGTTTTCCTCTTTCATTTTGGTTTTCTCCTTATTTTCTTTGCATGTGCCTCCATTAAATTCCTAAGAAAGGAAACTTTTTGAGATCTGTGTATCACTTAAGAGTTCTTTCTTGCAGGCAACGTAAGCTTGCTTTTAGTATCGTAAGAAAAAAGACAATAACTGGAAGAATACTGATATCTCAGAGAGTTGATGTCTGTCCATAAGACCAGGAGTAGGACAGGAGGAACCACGAAGCAGATATCAAGAAACAGAGCTACCGTTTCCCTAGAAGGAGTGTCTTGGAGAGGGTGCCATTGTTCTGCTGTTGCTGACATCAATGCGAAGAGAAGGAGCTCCAAGACTGTTTAGTCTTTACATTCATGGTTCTGTGGAGAGGAGTCATTTTGCTTGAATCTCGACCATGGGCTCATCATACTGTAGCATAGACCAGGTGGCAGAAGTGGGAGGGACTAGCCCCTCAGCTTTAGGAATGGTGAGTGGGCAGTGGGACGTAGCAGTCAGGAATTTCCTTCCACTAAGACTGTGCATAATGAGGGAAATGTAAAGATCTGTAAGAATATCATGATCCTATTAGGAAGGAAGTTAGGTGCTAGGCAGCTCAAACCTGGCAAATCAAGTAGCCCCTACATGATTTATCCTTTACTCATACTTGTTTGATAGACGTGAAGACTGAGAATGATTTGCCACGGTTGTGGAAGGCATTGCTCCATCATCTTCTAACATGCAGTGTGCTGCTAAGAAGTCTGTCTATTCCTTTGTGGGTGAGGTTTTTAATTTACGGGAGTTTAAAAACCCTTTTCTTTATCTTTGGTGTTTTGAAGTTTCACATCAAGCATCTAGGTAAGGATCTTTCTTCATTCATCATCCTGAGCACTTGCTGGGCTTTTTCAAACTGAAGACCTTCCGTTCTGGAAAATTCTTTTCTCTTGTCATTTGATAGCTCCTTTCCCTCCTTTCCTTAATTCTCTCTTCCTGAGATGTCTATCAAGAGGAGGCTGGACCTGCTGGATTGCTTCTCTATGTCATTAGTTCTGCCACCTCCCCTCATTTTTTTTTCTGTTTTTGGAGGGGTAACTTTCATCTATCCCCCTCACCTCCCATCTCCCCCAGCCCTAAGAAATCACTAATTCACTTTCCATCTCTATAGATTTTCCTGTTCTCAATATTGCATATGAATGGACTCATATAGTATGTGGTCTTTTGTGACTGGCTTCTTTCACTTAGCAAAATGTGTTCAAGGTTTATTCATGTTGTAGCATATATTAGTACTTCATTACTTTTTATGACTGAATAGTTTTCTATTGTGTGGAGATACCACGTTTTGTCTACCTGTATATCAGTTGATGGACCTTTGGTTGTTTCCACCTTTGGATATTATGAATAAGGCTACTATAAACATTTATGTATAAGTTTTTTGGGTAAGCATGTATTTTTATTTTTCTTAAATATATACCTTGGAATGGAATTCCTGAATCATAAAGTAACTCTATGTTTAATTGTTTGAGGAATTTCCAGGCAGCTGTGCCATTTTACATGCTCACCAGGAGGGTATGAGAATTCCAATTTCTTCACCTCCTTTCTAATGCTTGATATTATCTGATTTTTTATTCCACTCATCCTAATCGATATGAAGTAGAATGTCATTGTGGTTTTGATTTGCATTTCTCTGATGATTAATAATGTGGAACATCTTTTTGTGTGTTTATTAGCCAAGTATATATTTTCCTTGGAGAAATGTCTATTTAGATCAGTGGCTCATTTTAAAAATGGGTTATTTCTTTTTATTATTGAGTTGTAAGAGTTCTTTATATATCCTGATGCATTTCCCTTATCAGATATATGATTTACAAATATTTTTCTCCCATTCTTTGTATTGTCTTTTTACTTTCTTGATGGTGTCCTTTAAATCACAAAGATTTTTCATTTTGGTGAAGTCCAAATTATCTTTTCTTTCCTTGTGTTGCTCATGCTTTTGGTATCATATCTCAGAATCTTTTGCCAAATCCAAGGTCATGAACATTTACTCCTCTGTTTTCTTCTAAGAGTTCTATAGTTTTGGCTCTTACATTTAGCTCTTTGATCCATTTTGAGTTAATATTTATATGTGATATGAGCTGAGAGTCTAAATTATTTCTTTTGCATGTGGCTATCCAGTTGTCCTAGCACCATTTGCTGAAAAGATTATTCTTTTCCTATTGAATAGTTTAGCACCCTTGTTGAAAATTGGTTGACCACAGATACATGGTTTCTTGACTCTATCAATTCTATATCGCTGATCTACTTGTCTGTCCTTTTGTGGGCACGCTGTTTTGATTATCATTGCTTTGCAGTACATTTTGAATCAGGAAGTATGAGTTCTTTTTCAAGATTGTTTTGGCTATCCTGGGTTTCTTACAATTAGACATGAACTGTAAAATCAGCTTGTCGATTTATACAAAGAAGTCATCTGGGATTCTGATAGGGATTGTATTGAAACTATCTGATGGGTTCTTTTCTAATATTTTAATTCCTAATTTTATTTTTTACATTTTTAGCCAGTCAAATTTAGCAGTGGGGGGTTGTATATCAACTTTAGTGACACTAATGTTAATAAGTTCTGATAACCCATTGATGGGTTCTTAAATGCCAAAATGTAGAGGTTTGAGGCTCCAACACCCATAGCAAATTCCTTAATTCTCCCAAGAAATTTCATTCTATTTTTTTTTTTAATTTTTAATATGGAATGAAACAGAGACATAGAAAACCACATAAAACAAATATATAGCTTAATGAGTAATAAATCAAACACTCTTATAGCTACCACTCAGTAAAGAAATAAAACTTTGTTAGTCACTTCGGAAGCCCTTCATGTGTGATTGGAAATCAGAGCTTCTCTCCCCAAATAGGTAGCTATTGCCCTGACTTTATATTAATCACTTCCTTATTTTTCTCCATAGTTTTGTCATCCTCATGTGCATCTCTACAAATTACCACATGACCTTGCCATTAAAAAATGGATTTTTTTGGTCTCTTTTAATCTGTAAGTCACTCTTCCAGCCTTTTATTTTCTAGATTTTGCTGATCGCATTCTCTTGGTGTAGGTTAAAAGATTCCTCTATTCTCTGCATGCCTTATAAATTGATAGCTAGATGCAGAGGCTTGATCAGATCCATACTCAATCCTGTTAGCAACACCAGAGATGGCTTTGTATTCTTTCATCAGAAGACATACAACATATGTCTCTCTTTGTGATGTTAGTAGCTCTTGGTGCTCAATGCTTAAATCCAATTATTTGGTGGATATTAAAAAATGGTGATATTCTAATTCTATCACTACTTTTCAGACTTTTATTAAGAGGTGCTTTACCTCATCTACTACTTTGTTATCCTAGTATGATTCTTATAGGAAAAGGAGAAATGCTTAATTTTTTTCCTTTTATTGTCCAATTTTCAAAATAGTGAATTTATTACCAATCATGTTTTAAGGAAACCAATTAGATTTTAATGTCATTATAAACTCATAGATTTAAATGTATTGTTCATCTGTAAAATGTGAGTGATTAAAAAAATGTATTGGCCGGGCGCAGTGGCTCATGCCTGTAATCCTAGCACTCTGGGAGGCCGAGGCGGGTGGATTGTTTGAGCTCAGAAGTTCGAGACCAGCAAGAGCGAGACCCCGTCTCTACCAAAAATAGAAAGAAATTAATTGGACAGCTAAAAATATATAGAAAAAATTAGCCGGGCATGGTGGCGCATGCCCGTAGTCCCAGCTACTTGGGAGGCTGAGGCAGAAGGATTGCTTGAGCCCAGGAGTCTGAGGTTGCTGTGAGCTAGACTGACGCCATGGCACTCACTCTAGCCCGGGCAACAAAGTGAGACTCTGTCTCAAAAAAAAAAAATGCATTATGTGAGTTTCAATCAAATACAATTGTTATCCATTTTGAAGCCCGAGTTCATTCATGTTTTGCCCAGAGGTACCTTTTCGAGTGGGCTTTTGAGTTACTTTGACCTGACCCCAATAGTCTTTGATAGCTCCCTCACTGTCTGGTATGACAAGATGTTTCAGGTTCGTCTTATACACTTCTTGCTCCAAACCTGAAATTAGTCAAGAATTTCTGGTTTCTGCAGTGGGAAATGTTATTTTAAGATAAAATTTGACTGTTAGGGAGAATCATTGCTTCTTGGGTGGTTATTATATTTAGGTGTCTGTGGGGGACAGAGCTAAGAAATTTTTTCTTTTTCTGTGTGAATATGTATCAAAAATAAACTCAGAATTAGTTCTATATATAACTATACATTTCATGTTCACCCCCAATCCCATGTCACTATCTAAGTCATCTGGATTTCTGAAGCTTATTAGATTTTTCACAAGGGTTTTGAGAACATTTTCCTGTGTTCTTACATGTTGGTAACAGTTTGTATGTGCTTTTATACTTGATAGAGAGTTTTGAAGATATAAAATCCTTGATTCATATTTTTTTCCCCTGGAGCATTCTAAATATGTTGTTATTTTCTTCTGGCATAAAATATTACTGATGAAAAGTCTGATAATAATCTAATTTTTCCCTTATTAGTCTCTTGCCCTTTTGCCTAACTGTCCAAAGGATTTTTTATTCTTCTTCAAAGTGCAGTTATTTTTCTAGACTCTCCTGGCCTTGGTCACTCCAAATTGGTATTCTCAGGTATGTGATTTGCTCTTCTGTACGTAGTTTCAAATAGTTTGTTTAAGTTTAGGAGAGTTTTCTTGATTTATACTTTTTGTTACTTGCTTTTTCTTCTTGATTTGTTTTTCTTCTTCAGGGACTCATGTTATCTGTATGTTGAATCTTCTTTGCCTGTATTCAAAATTTATCATTAAAAATCCCTTTTTTCTCTTTTTGCATTTATTTTAGATTTTTCATTTTTTCCTCCTCTTTAACCTTTGTTTTTCTTCAGCAATGATTTCTATATTTACTTGTTCTTGGTCCTTCTAGCTTAGTCTTTATTTCTGATATGATTTTTTTTTCTTTCCTGAGTTCTCTTAATTTCTAAGTACTTTGAATTCTGATTTATGTTGTTTTTTCAAATGTAGGCGTTGGGAGTACAAATATGAATAGGAGATAGTTCTTGCCTTTGATAAACCACAGCCTGGTACTTGAGATAATTGTAATAGATTTTGATACATGCATTGCAAAAGCAGAGCATATAAATAGCACAAAAAAAGGGATGAGTAATTCAAAGAAATTTAAGTTTTTGAGCTCTGTGTATAAATCACCAAAATACAATCTTTAACACTTCATAGAAAAGTTATATCAAGGTTAGAGTGTTTTTATTATCTATAAATATTCTAACTTAGCATAAAATCATTAAGTAAAGTCTATATTTGTACTTTTTTGGTTTAAATGGTATTTTAAGATATAAATATGGAAATTTTGGCTGGAGCATCAAGATTTCGTAAATAACACATTGCTCATTGATGTGTGACACTACTGTCACAGCTTTTGTTCTCTGGGAAAATGACTCTGAGACAGAGGTTAGTGTTCTAGATGATATTAAGTAGTGCCTTGGCATCAATATCTGTGAAAGGTAGAAGGATACAGCAGGATTGGGCAGAGGAAGAAACTGAGCTGTGAGGTGGGCCCAATAGCCTCAGCCAACCTAATGGGGCACTCTGGATCTGAAACAACTGGTCAAAGTTATTCCATGATAGGCCGGGCGCGGTGGTTCACGCCTGTAATCCTAGCACTCTGGGAGGCTGAGGCGGGCAGATTGCTTGAGCTCGGGAGTTCGAGACCAGCCTGAGCAAGAGTGAGACCCCGTCTCTACCAAAAATAGAAAGAAATTAATTGGACAGCTAAAAATATATAGAAAAAATTAGCCGGGCATGGTGGCGCATGCCTGTAGTCCCAGCTACTTGAAAGGCTGAGGCAGCAGGATCGCTTGAGCCCAGGAGTCTGA
>CAUYSK010012876.1:0-22909 GCA_963575035.1 Avahi laniger
GCACACACCAGGAAAGGCCATGTGAGCACACAGTAAGGGGGCATTCTGCACACCAGAGAGCGGGACCTCAACAGAAACCAACCCTGATGGCACCCTGATCTCAGACGGCCAGCCTCCAGAACTGTGAGAAAATAAAATCTCTATTGTTTAAGCCAGCAGACTATGGTATTTTGTTATGACGGCCTTAGTTGACTAAGACACTGTCTCTCTACTTAAGCCTCCCCTGGTGATGCTTATTTTAAAAGAGATTCAAGGCCGGACGCGGTGGCTCACGCCTGTAATCCTAGCACTCTGGGAGGCCAAGGCAGGCGGATTGTTTGAGCTCAGGAGTTTGAGACCAGCCTGAGCAAGAGCGAGACCCCATCTCTACTAAAAAAATAGAAAGAAATTATCTAGACAACTAAAAATATATAAAAAAAATTAGCCGGGCATGGTGGTGCATGCCTGTAGTCCCAGCTCCTCGGGAGGCTGATGCAGTAGGATCGCTTGAGCCCAGGAGTTTGAGGATGCTGTGAGCTAGGCTGACGCCAGAGCACTCACTCTAGCCAGGGCAACAGAGTGAGACTCTGTCTCAAAAAAAAAAAAAAGAGACTTGTGTCTGGCACGTGGTAAATGCCCAAGGAATATTTTTACTATTGTTCTTCTAGGCACTCAAGCACTCAGGACTATGATCTTGCAGAATTCTTTAATAACTTATACTCTTGGCTTTCAGGTGGGATCTTTTTAAATGGTTTGGTTCTAAGATCAATCCCTCTCCTGGAGGCCCTTTTCCTCACCTGTCACAGGTGTGTTGCTTCTGCTGGCTCAGGGATTTAGTGATGGTGCCCTCAGGACATTTGGGCTGCAGGAGGCAGGGGCTTGTGGCAGGTGTGCACCCCCCTCCTTTTCCACCTCCCCATCCAAAACCCAGTTGACTCACTTTAGTGACACTCTTCTCTTCCAAATTTCCTTTCTCCCTAATTCTCACAACATCCTAGTTAGTAATATATCTGTATCAGTCAGGGACCCTGCCAGAAACTGATGGCACGCTCAGATTGGCAAGTTTGAGAGGAGTTTACTAAAGGGACTATTTGGGAAGTTGTGAGAAGGGTGGGAAACCAAAGGGGAGGGTGCAGTGGCTCAGGGTTGGTACCAGGTGGGAGCTGTGACTGCTCTTAGGCCTGGCGGGGAGAGGACACAGAAGAGCTGTGCAGTAGAGCTGGAAGGGGTGCCGTCTCACAGAATTAAAGCAGCCAGCCTTGCAGGACAAAGCTGGAAGAATGCACACCCTCACCTCCAATCCCTTGCCGAGGCTTCCCACTAACCAAAGAGAGCAGCCTCTTACAGTCTGCTCAGGGCAGCCTGGTACCCAGAGCAGGACAGGAAGGCGTAGTGAGGAGGTCTGCAGGAGAAACGGAAACCATCCAGCCCAGAGTCATTATCCTGACTTAATTTATAGTGGGAAAACCAGGAAGACTCAAAAAGGTTAAGTAACTTTCCCAGGATATAAGGAAATGACTGACACTCCTTGGAAAGATGGCCCAGCCATTCTCCTTATAAATATGTCTTTGAATCCAAGTTCCTCAATATTATTGGAGCAAGATTTTTTTGTGGGTATGAGGTGGTAGTGGTGGAAAGAGGGGGACATGACCAAAGTATATTTGAATCTCTTTTAAAATGACACTTAGGTCAAGTAGCTTCATTGGTAGAAAGCTTCTCTCATGAGGCTGGGCCTGGGGCTGGGCTAAGAGGTGTTTTGGGGGTGGGGAGTGAGAAGAGACACTCATTAATGTAACTCCCCCTGAACCCTGGAAATCACCATCGTTCCAATGGAAAGACACCCAATATTTTTTTCCTTTTTCCTAGTGGGTGTTCAGTGTGATTTCAGCTCAGTTCTTCCTTTTCCCTTATTCCCTTATGTTTCAGCTAAGTCTGAAGTCTGGAGTTTTTTTTTTTTTTTTTTTTTGGAGACAGAGTCTAACTCTGTTGCCTGGGCTAGAGTGCTGTGGTGTCAGCCTAGCTCACAGCAACCTCAAACTCCTGGGCTCAAGCGATCCTCCTGCCTCAGCCTCCCAAGTAGCTGGGACTACAGGCATGTGCCACCATGCCCAGTTAATTTTTCTATTTTTAGTAGAGACGGGGTTTCGCTCTTGCTTAGGCTAGTCTCGAACCCCTGAGATTAAGTGATGCTCCTGCCCCGGCCTCCCAGAGTGCTAGGTTTACAGGCATGAGTCACCATGCACGGCCCTAAGTCTGGGTTCGATAAGCGATTTTGACCTCATAGTATCCTTGTGAACATCTAATGAATTTACACATGTAAAATATTCAGCATAGTTCCTGAGGCATAGGAATGTTTGGTATTGCTTTTACCCTTTATTCATTTGTGCAACAAGTATTTATTGAACACATAGCAAGAGGTGGACTTACCATGAAGCTCATGGTGCTTGAGCTATAAGCCCCTCAATTGCCCAGGCCCTTTCAATGGCCCTATGAAGGCCCCTAAGAATATCATTATGTTATTTGTCTAACTTTGTGTTCATAATAATGTATTCTCTTTCTTAAAGAGGGCCCTCAAAACTACAAAAGCTTCTGACCCCACGAAACCTGGGCCTGCCTCCTTAAAGTTTATTATTATAATAATTATTATTATTTGGGTGATAATCATTATTTGTTGGGAAATTAGATGATGTTGTAGGTGACTTCTGAGGTCTTGTATTATTACCCTGAATCTTTTTACTTTAAGTGTCCCAAGGAAGGCCAGTCCTGGTGGACTCCCAGGCTGGGGGCAGAGCCCTGTGTATCCAAACAGGGATGATAGCATTTCCTCCTTTATCAGTTCCTTTGGCACGTTGTGGTGGTGCCATCTTCTTAAGCCTGAAAACTCATTTGGAAAGAAAACTGCTTGCGTCAGCTGCTGCCAGCGATGCATTGTCTCAAGGCTGTGGCCTGGGCTAGCATTCTTTTGATAGGGAGAGGACTCAGAGTCCATGGAGCCCTGGACCTTCAATTCATAGATACAAGAGCAACCTGGATGGCTGGGCGCTCAAAGTTAGGACCTGAACTCAATACTCCTTTCCCTAGAGTAGCCTAGATCCAGCATCCAGACAAGAGACAATCCCTATTTGTCAAAATACCATGGAACCTGTGTCCAGGTGTGTTTTCACAAAGCACTGACTACTCAGGTATCTGCTACACACATGCAAGTGTCAGTTCCAGCCTGCCCCGGTGGAATGGTCTGTTTGGACAGCAAATAAGACTTTGCTCCCTCTCAATGCCTCTGTACACAGAATGTGTACAGCCACCTGACCCCGTGCAGCTGACTTGGGAAAACAAACAAATTTGTCAATAGGCACAGCCATTAAAGATACACACAGACAATTTATTTTACAGGGTTCTCCGTAAGTCCCTCTAGAAAAATTTTTGCTTTTTTGGACTAGAAATAACTAAGCAAGTAAATTTAAAATAGTTTGACATTTTAAACCATAGTAAGGTGTTGTTCCATATATATCTAGTGCTATTTATTGCCATTCTGAAAAAAAATATGTAAAATAAAATCGCCTGTCATGTAGATCTTTGTGGAGAATTACATGCAAAATTAATTTACTCCTTAAACCAGACAAGCATATATAATTATCAGCAGTGGTTAGGATTGAAGTTTTAAACAGTGCTGGGAATAGCAATAGATGAGAAAGGAAAGACTTGGATGGGTGCTTTCAAATAAATACTCCATTATAGCTGGTTTATTAGCTTTTGATATTAAATGAATGTATCTGTGACATCCTTGTTCCAGGAACAAATTATCTTTACCCTTCTCCACGTACCCAGAAGCCCATACAAATTTCAAAAATTACACTGGGTAACCTTGCTTTTAAAAATGCCTTTCGTATAATGGTCATTTGAATAAAGGTTCTTCACAAGTTAAATAACTTAATTGCACATGATTTTTAAAAGCATAGCTTTGAAAGTCCTAGGGGATTTGAAATAGATGATAATTTTTATTTCAGTTGTTTTGTTTTTCCAGCCTTCCTTTTTGTTCCCATAACATGTTATATAAACTTCCATTAGAGTCAGGGACAGTCTGGGTTTACATGTCTTGTCCAGGTGTCATATTAATAGTGTCCCTTCTGACTCGCAAAACTATCCCACCTTGGGGACAGTTACCTGGTCACTCTAATTATACCGCAAGTCACCCTGGGTTCTGACATCTGCTGAGATTCTGACCCTGCTGAGATTCTGGGTTCCCTGGGGAGGGGAGCCCTATCTTTTCTTCTTCTTTTTATCTTTGTGTCCCCAGTGCTTAGAAGAGAATCTAACACATGGTCAGTACTGAGCAATGTTTAGTGAAGGATTAACAGCCAGTCACCAAAGGATTGATAGTTCCCATTCAGATATATAGATTAAGCCAAGACTTTATGATTTCATTTTAGTTACTGACTTGTGCCTGAGCCTAGTAACTAATTGCAACTGGTCACTGGTAATGGTTAAAAAAGAAAAAAATGAGTTACTTTGATATCCATTGACTGATAGAGTTATAAGAAGATACCAGGCAGAGGAAAACAGAGGAGGAGGTGACTATTACCCAAAGCCAGGGAGTATTCCAAACACAGAAACGATTTCAGAATTTTTTTTACTGAACAGGATCTGCTACTGAAAAACCAAAGTTTGGAAAATTGAATCTCCCTTGCAGTCGAAAAGTATTAAGATCCTTCAATATTTATAGTAATATGCGCTGGAAAGATAAAATTATTTATAGTGTCTGACTTGCCTATGGCTGCAGAATGATATATTTTAATTTTAAAAACATAAAAATGATACTTTATGGAATTATAATAACTATCTAATCCTTTATGAAAAGGTCCCCTAAGGGAAATGCATGATAAGATTCATATTTCTATCCTGTAGTTCATTTTTTTTTAGCAGAGTAGTTTTGATTTGTAAATTTATCCCATGCTGAAATTATTCCCAAAACATAAATCTCAGAACCACTGAAAATGGAACAAGATTTCCTTCTGATAACAAAAACATGCAGGAACATTTTCATTGGGTAATTTGAGCCTTATAACTGTTCAAGGGAATGTCTTCTGTGAGCACTCCCCTCCAAATTATAAAAGTAACAGCAACTTGTTGTATAACATTCCATCAATAAAGAAACACAATAAATTAAAATTACTTCTTCTCTCTTCTCCTCTCCAGAAGTAACCATTATTTTTTAAAATTTAAGCAGGACTTTTAAAAAGAAAATTTAAAAATTTTAAATATATTTTGTACACACACACACACACACACACACACACAAAACAATATCAACACAAAGGTACTTTTTCCAGGGCCAATCGCTCTGAGATTCCCCCCATGTATACATGTTAAATAAGTTTGTATGCCTTTTCTCCAATTAAAAATAAAAAGGTCAACTTCCCTTTACTTGTTAATGGTGTATAAATCACTTTCCAGTCATAATCCTAAGACCCAATGATGCAAAAGATCATTTCTTTTTAACTTTTAATTTTGAAATGATTATAGTCTTAAAAGTAGTTGCAAACATAGTGTGGAGAGGTCCCTGGTGCCCTGAACGCAGCTTCCCCCATGGTTACATCTGACGTAACCACAGTGTACTAGGAAGCCAGGAAACGGACCAGATCACTGTGTTTCAAACACCAAGTCATTTTGGGAAAATCTTGCTATGAATATGACGAGAGGCCCTTTGAATTATTATTTTTTATTTTTTTCAGAGACAAGGGTTTTGCTCTGTCACCTAGGCTGGAATGCAGTGGCATGATCATAACTCACTGTAACCTTGAACCCTTAGGCTCGAGGGTCCTCCCACCTCAGCCTTTCAAAGTGCTGAGATTACAGGTACAAGCCACTGTACCTGGTCCCTTTGAATTCTTTTTTTTTTTTTTTTTTTTTTGAGACAGAGTCTTACTCTGTTGCCCGGGCTAGAGTGCCGTGGCTTCAGCCTAGCTCACAGCAACCTCAGACTCCTGGGCTCAAACGATCCTCCTGTCTCAGCCTCCTGAGTAGTTGGGGCTACAGGCACGTGCCACCATGCCCAGCTAGTTTTTTCTATATATATATATTTAGTTGTCCAGGTAATTTCTTTCTATTTTTAGTAGAGACGGAGTCTCGCTCTTGCTCAGGCTGGTCTGGAACGCCTGACCTTGAGCGATCCACCCGCCCCGGCCTCCCAGAGTGCTAGGATTACAGGTGTGAGCCACCACGCCCGGCCTCCTTTGAATTCTTTATACTCAAATAAAATTATTCTACAAGGTATCTATGTAGTAGAAGGACCTATTAGCAACTTTAATTATTGTAAGTAACCAGACACCAAGTCACAGACCTGGATAGATGTTAACACAGAACATTTAATGGGCTTTGATGGGCTATATATTGGTTTAAATTCTGCACCCTCCCAGTGTGAATAAACTGAATTTAAAGTAACGAATGATATTGATGAACCAAACACATTTATACTTAGCAGTAATGAGATTGAAAATAAATTTTTCTTTAAAGTACTATGAAGATATATCACATATACTTCGGAGCATTGCTTCAAACAGCAATCAGCAGCACCTGTAACAACCAGACAAACTTAAAGTACCAGTATTTTGGCTGTAACATTCAAAACCTGCCTTTAAGGCCGCACTTACATTAGTTCCTCAAAAGCTCTGTGTTTTAATTTATTTTGGAAACACCTTCATTTGGTACATCATTTCCTTCACTCTTGAGGTTGCATTTAGCAAAATCAAAGAAAACAAATAACATGGTAATGAGGATATTCCTGAATTGCAGTTTTATTGTTATTGAGCAGGTGGTTTGGGGCTTGGCAAACATAGTAACGGTATATTTTTATAAGTCGGAGCTATGAAACAGGAAAATGGCAAGGCAAAAGAATCTTTAAGATAAAAAATCAATTTATTTATTTAAGAAATACTGAAGGTCACCTGATACTCAGGCACAGTCTTGGGTACTGAGTGTATGATGCTGGATGAGACTTCTCCCCTCGCCTCCACATTTTGACATCTTAGAAATAGAGAGGTAGATAACGGTGTCTTAAAAGCGCTGTTGGCCAGATGGTAGTTGTCACTGTCTACACATTTGTGAATTCAGTTATAATTCCTGGTTGTAAAACTGTTTAACTGCCACCCTTGAATGTTTTGGTCAATGTCTTAGTCCATTTTGTGCAGCTACAACAGAATCCCTGAGATGGTGACTTACGGTGAACAGAAGTGTATTGCCTCACGGTGCTGGAGGCTGGGAAGTCCAAGGCTAAGGGCCAGCATCTGGTGAGGGTCTTCTTGCTGCATCATCCCATGGCAGACGGGCAAAGAGAAGGTGAGAGAGAACAGGTCAAACTCACAGCCCTTTTATAATTGGCACTAATCCATTCTGGAGGGTAGAGTTCTTATGACATGAACACCTAGAATTAGGTCCCACCTCCCAACACTGTTGTATTGGGGGTTAAGTTTCCAACACATGCTTTTTGGGGGATACATTCAAACCATAGCAATCAACAAACCATTTAAGAAGCATTCGAAAAAGGAATATGAGTCCTGGTTATTGTCTGAAAACCTTCCATTTACCCAGAAAGATTTAAAAAGTATCAATATTAAAACTCACGAGTGTCAAAGCATTGAAAAAAAATCCTGGAGACAATAATGGAGCACTCTTTTAAGAGATCCTGAATATATGACATGCTTGATGTCTTAGAGGACAATATGATATATATAAATAATATATACATTATGTATGTATTAACCAATATATTTTCTTTTTACATATACACAAAAGGAAGGTATGATAAAAATATGGGCCTAAATAAGTTTATTTTAAAAAGGTCAAAATAATCCAATAGGGAAATGAAAATCTTTCAACAAATGGTGCTAGAACAATGGATACCTATAAAAAAAAAAAAAAAGGAATCCTGCCTTCTACCTCACACTATATACAAAATTAATTTGAAATCTTAAGGTGGTGGATATTTGGGTATAAAATTGTTTCAACTTTTTGTATGATTGAAAATTTTCAAAATAAAATGGTGGGAAAAAATAAGTCTAAGAGGGCTCTCTCAAGAACTACAAAATAAAAATTCTAAGTGATAAGGGGTCATTGTCTCATAGTTTAGTTGGCAGGGATTCCCCCTTCTTGATTATACACAAAGTAATGATATATCATAAAGTTGAGGGAATTTTAGATTTGAAGAAATATAATGGTTCCTAGGGTGGAAGAAAATACAGTCTTCTCTCACCCTCTAAGGTGCTAATTGCTATCATGGGATGGTGGGAGTGAATGCACCTTTAAAGCAAGCCTTACAGGCTGGGCGCGGTGGCTCACACCTGTAATCCTAGCACTCTGGGAGGCCAGGAGGATAGCTTGAGGTCAGGAGTTCAAGACCAGCCTCAGCAAGAGTGAGACGCTGTCTCTACTAAAAATAGAAAGAAATTAGCTGGCCAACTAAAAGTAGAAAAGAAATTAGCTGGGTGTGGTGGCACATGCCTGTAGGCCCAGCTATTCGGGAGGCTGAGGCAGGAGGATCCCTTGAGCCCAGGAGTTTGAGGTTGCTGTGAACTAGGCTGACACCACTCTAGTCTGGACAACAGAGCAAGATTGCTTCAAAAAATAAAGGAAGAAATAAAAAGTAAAGCAAGCCTTAAATTTTAGAGCTTTATATTTATATTTATAATCATTGCATCTTTTTAACCATCCTGTAGGTAGGCCACATGGTTAGCCCAGTATACGTCAGTTGATGAATGAACCCATAAAGAGACTGGGGCCCAAAGAGGTTAAGTATCTTAACTAGGATCATCCAACTAGTAAGAGCTCAGCCTGAGACTTTGTTTTTCCAAGAATTCTTCCTTCTAAACCATTTGTCTTAGGTTGGGTTCCCTAGAAGCAGAGCCTGAGATGGGGATGCCTCTACGTAACTGGTTTATTAAGGTTGTGATCTCAGGAACAACCTGTAAGGGACTAGGAGATGTGGGGTAGGGCTAGGGGTTGAAGCTAAGTGAAGATGTAAGTTCAACCTAAACCCAGCATCATTCTGATCTCATGGGGAACCCTAGAGAGGGAGTCTTCCCACTTGGGGTAAGGGGCTGGGGTTGTGTACTCCTATATCTGCCTGTCTGTGGCTTTGGGCGCCCCACCCTTTCATGCAGGGGTTCGGCATCTGTGAACAAGCTGCTCTGACGGTGCTTCTCTGGAGAAGGTGGGGAGCTGTAACCCGTCAGCAGCCAAAAGCAACAGCAGCCGGGGAACAGGTGCACCAGCCGGGTAAAGGAGATCCGGTGGGGCAGCAACAGCTTCTCCTGCAGCACTGCTGCTCTCAAGGGGAATATTACCAGAGAGCTGTGGCCTCACATATTATGCGTGGTAGGGTAGGGGCATAGTCCTGGCTAATGACTTCACTGTGAGATATTGTGAGCATTTAGCGTTGAGGCCTGATCTGGGGTTAGACAATGTTTACCGCAAAACAGAATTAGAGATAAACTCCTTGTCCTGCTTTATCTCAGCTTACCGTAGGGGTCATAAACCAGTGGTCAACAGGCAGCATTTAGCTCACAGATGTGTTTCATTTGGCCAGTACAGTGTTTAAAGGTTTAAAAAAATTGCGGACATTTAAAAATTTGGAGATTCCTTACGAAGACGTGGATCTCTTGCTTTCACTGATAATTTGAAAGGGCTGACCAGCTGTGCCTGCATTCCAACACGGCGACAACTTAAGTCTCAGTGCAGAGCAAGCTGAGCCGTGGCCCTGCGTTGCAGACGGGCGTCCGCCACCCGGCCAGGTCCACCTCCCACTGTCACCGTCCGCCCCTCGGCCTGGCGGTATTTCAGTTAGTGCCTGCGGTGCGACCTCCTTGCAACACCTTGGATGTGTGTTTTAGAAAAGTGTACGAAAAATATGTATACTCGCTCCAGTTCTCCATCCATACCTAGTGTAATTAATTTTTAAAACTTGAAGTATAATATATATACAGAAAAGCGCACATTTCACAGTGCACAGCTTGATAAATGTTCACAAATTAAACACGTCTGTGTGACAGCACCCCAGAAACCCCCCTATGCCCACTTCTGGTCACCCCTGCCCCCGGGTCACCACTATCCTGCCCTCTAACAACACAGATCAGTCTTGTCTGTTTCTGTACTTTATAAAAATAGAATTGCCCATCTATATTATTATATTAATTTTCCAAATATTTCCTATAGAATACATTTGACTCCAGTTTATAATAAAGTGATACACGTTACTGTCCTATCACACACTTCGCAGAGCGTTCTACCTCGGTCATAGAGTAATTGCTTTTCCAGGTGAGCAGGGCACAAGTTAATTCCGTTGAGTTTTCCTCTACACTCCTGGGAAGAGCTTGGCCACATAGACATTGTGCACGAGAAGGGTCATCCTGGTCCATGAAGACATCCTTCGCCCTTTTAGTCTACCTCCAAGTGTTGATACTTTGGGAACATAGTTGCTCTTCATCAGGGAAGATTATGAGGTTTATCCATGGCAATAGCCTTGGTTTTCAGTTGACAAATAGTTAACAACTCCCCACTCAATGCTAAGCCCTGGGGGACAAATAAAAGAAAAGCCTTCCCTTAAGATCTCATTGTCTGGCCTAGATAGAAACTGGGCACTATTTCCAGTTCAGGGTGATTAGAGACTCTGGAGTCAGACTGCTTGGGTTGGAAATCAAATCACCACCAATCAGCTGTGGGGCGTTGGCTCAGTGCCTTAAGCGCTCTGTGCCTCAGTTTCCTTACCAATAACTGGGTTATTAATAGTACCTGCTTCAGGGGGCTGTTGGGTGGATTAAATGAAATCATCTAAGTAAAGCACTTAGTGCAGTACCCAGCAAACAGGGACAGCTCAGGAAATGTCACCACTGTGGTTTCTGTAAAGAAATGCACAGCCATATGAGTTATACAGAGGAGGGGCTCTACCCCAGGCTGGGTGGGAGTTGGGGGCCGGAGGAGGGAGAGGAATAATCAGAAAAGGCTTAGATTAGGTGAGACCTTGGCTGAGTTTGAAGCTGCCCTTCGGGAGTTAACCAAATGTTAACCAAGTTAAACAAGGGGAGAACGCACTGGAATGGGGTAGAAGAGAGGAAGGGTGTTGAGGAAGAAGGAACAGCCTGTGCAAAAGAAGGAAGGCATGAGTGGGTACTATGTGTCCTGGGCATTGCACCCCAACTTTTTTTCCTGGAGAATCTAAGAAGTGGCAGGAAATGAGCCTGGCAAAGTACATGATTATGCAGACTGTTAGGATAAATTATAGAAAAATTAGAAATAAAATCAAGTGGATGACTGCATATGACTTCAATGTCATACTGAAGCACTGAGTAAATGCTCACCCAAGGATTACTTAAAGCTCTAGATGAATGTACTATTGTGAGATTTTGCTATTTACTATTAATTAAGGACTCGGACTTCATGAAGTTCCATGTAAATTAGTAGATTTGTGTCTAGCAGAGATGTAAACAATTTCTGTCTAGTAGAAAAAAATAATCCCAAAGGTTACAGTTTTATTCCCTTACAGGACATTAACCAGCTTTGTATCCAACCTAACAAACTTTTTCTGACTTTCTTTTTTTTTAAGGACCATATAAATCCCAGTTCCTCAAGCATTCCTTGAACCAGCTTTATTTTCTGATTGGTTTCCTCACTAATTAATGAATTCAATAAAGTTTAACATTTTTGTTCTGTATTTGTATCAAAGTCTTATTTTTAAGTTTTAAAGATCATACTTTGATGAGGGCCTTGCATACCATGCTAAGGAGTATGGATTTTATCCTTAAAAGAGTAGGAAAATTTTGAAGCATTTTATGCATGAGAATGACATAATTATATCGGTACTTTAGAAACTTCATTTTTGCATCACTGTCTAAAGGAATGAGATAGTCACTCATGTGAAATTTAAGCCTACAAACCAGTGGACATTTGGTGGTGAAAGTGGTAATAAGAATTTCTGAATATCCTGGGAGCAGGTAGTATTCATCATTTCTGTATGGAAATTTTATCATGTACAGAACAAGGAGGAATAGTATTTATAGTGTAGTTTAGAAGGATGCCCTGATAAAAGAAGTTGTCCCCTAGGTTACCATCAGAAGCACATTATCAATGTTAAAGCAGTTTGAGGTTTTTTAGGGGCTTGGTTTTGTTTTGTTTTGATTTTGGTCACATGAAATATGCTGCTCCTTAACTGATACACTTTATTTCTAATGTGACTTGAATTTTTCCATTTTCAGACTAATGACTTAAAGGATGAACCCAGGCTATAACAGATCATGTGAAAAATAACCATTTGCTGTTAAAAGCACTTAACACAAATTACTGGCAAGAGAGCCTCATATTATTTGAAATTTACAATTACTTTCTTTTTGCTCTTAATCAGAACTGATTACCCTGACTACTCTTTCTTGATATTTTCCTTTTATATAAATGAACTACAATATCGCAGTATGGGTCCAATCAGGAGAAAGAAACACACTATAGGTTAAGTAGGGGAAGTTTTGTATGAATAAGTATTAACTGTGATAAAAGAGTAACAAGAAGATACAAAGAAACTCTATGTGGCACCCTTAGGGCTGAGGGAGAGAAGCCAAGGAAGCACAAAGTTGGAAGGGGTTCAAATCCCGTTGGAGAAGGTGTGGTTTCACCACCGGGCAGCAGAGCGTTTTGCTGGCTCCGCAGAGCCAAAGTTGGTGAGCAGCCGCTGGGAAGTAACAGGCTGTCCGTGCTCCGGAGTGCAGCCTGGGGAGGCTGGCTGGGGTGAACCGTGGGAGTCCACACGGGACGGGAGCTCTTCAGAGCACATGTGCTGCACCCTGGCTTTGGTTTCCATGTCGAGAGGGCTATGGGAAGGTTGTTGCCAGGCTGAGGCTGCGATGTCTCAGAGGGACTGTGTTTTGGGCCTGTGGCTGGGGAGGCTCTACTGATGTCCTCAAACCCATACAGCTGACCCCGGCTCACTCAGGAAATTGCAGGAGGGCCTCTTCCTCCTGCAGTGTTCCCCAGCGCCCGCTACGGAGAAAACTTAACATCATGCTCAACTTCAAGGAGAAATGCTTAAAAGAATTCTGGGTGGATCACAGAACATATATTGAAAGGTGAGTTCAGAGGTGAGAAGCAATAAATTGTGTTCTTCCAAGAACACAGCTCTGTCCTACTCATCAGGTATTATCTGGGGGGAAAGAATGACAGAAGTTGACTGATCTCACCCAAACTCTGAGTTGGGTTAAGGGTTTCCCGAAAGGATGAACTTAGTCTAGGGAGGTCTGTACTGGAGTGTTTTCTACGCACTGGTATGAAGCAGAAGAAAATTGGGGCTATGCTATGCTAAGTTAAGCAAAGCGATAAGATTTATTTACACTGGACACTTCAGAGGTTTAATATGCTAATGTATGACTTCCTCCCAAATTATTTGAACCTGTAACTCTTTTTCCTTCAGGTCCAGTTATCTACAAGATGTCTGTAGCAGATTGTTTTTTCTCAAAATGCCCACAATATCACCCACATTCTCTTCTTACAATGTGATTTCAAAGCTCTTGCCATTGAGCATTCGGATCTGTTTTCCTTACCATTGAATTTGGGTGAGCATGACTGTGTTGGCCGTGCCGCTACACGACTTCCAAGGAGAGAGTATATAAGACAATGCAGCTTCTGCCTGGTTCTCTTGGGACAATTGCTCTTGGAACCTAGCCCCCATGCTGCCAGGAAGCCCAAGCAGCCACATGCAGGTTTTCTGGCCAAAAGGCCAGCTGTAGTCCCAGCCAATGGCCAGGATCAATCACCATACATATGAGCGAGTGAGTGTTCAGTTGAATCCAGCTCCCAGCTATTGGGTCACTCCCAGCTTTTAAGTCTTCCCAATTGAGGCCCCTGACATTCTGGGGCAGAGGCAAGCCATCCATGCTAAGTCCTTTCCAAATTTCGGACCCATAGAATCCATCGGCATAATACAATGGTGGTTGTTTGAAGCTACCAAGTTTGGCCTGGTTTGTTGCATGGTAATAATACCTGGAACACGTGCTGTTGGAAACCCTTTCTTGCAACTCCCAGCTGTCCTGCAGTCTCTGCCCCTCCTCCCATCCCTCTTCCTGCCAATGCCAGGCTGTCCACTGGCCTGTCCACGTACCCGCCATTCTACTAACATGATTGCCAGCGTCCTGTGCCTCTGTAGCAAATCTTCTGCCGTGTGTGACCCATACTGACCTGGGCACATTGGAGATTCTTTCTCCACAGTGCAGGGAATGTTGTCTTTAAGACTGGAGGACAGGATGCATGACTTAGCCCAGGTTGTTTAACCTCAGGTTTGTGCTTTGGTCACAAAGTGTCAAGAAGTGAGTCTGAGCTTAGTCAGTTTTGTTTCTTCCCTTTCAGAGTGACAGCCCATTGAGGCAGTAGCCTCCCAAGGGGGATGCTGTCTCCTCCTCCTCCTTCTCCCTCTTCTTCCTTTTCTCCTCTCCTTCCCCTCCTCCTTCTTGTTCTCTTTTTCCTTCTCCTCCTCTTCCTCCCCTCTCCTCCTTCTAAGTGGTTACCCAGAGCCAGGCACAACATAACCAGGTGGTAAGTATCCTCACCCTCTGCTGGTTGGTGCTGTCTCCGTTGCATATCCTGATGGGTTCCTCCACCATTTTCCTGCACACAGGCTCCCTAGCCAGCACCTGAGTCTTTTGGTTTCTTTGTCCTAGGATGGCTCTTTACACACCTCCTTCCCCAGTCGTCCTTAGCGTCTGTGGAACTGAGCCCAGACTACCCTCTCTGGGATTTGGCTTGATGGTGCACCTGCTCTTCCCTTCCCTGCCCCTGGCCTGCTCCCCCATGGGTCTCTCCTGTACTCCCGATAACACCATTTCACATGAATCCTAGTCTCAGGGTCTGTTTCTGAGAAATGCAACCTAAGACGTTTTTATTTAACAGTCAGGGAAACTGCGAAGAAAATTGCACAAGCTCCGTAAAAAATCAGTGATTGACACTGGGATTTAAACCTGGCTCCCTTCTGATCTCAAATCGGCACGTCTGCTCATTACTCCACGCTGCGTCCTGAAACGAGGCAGTCAGTTAACATCTAGGTCTCCCCAGAGGACAGTGCTGGGCAAAGCACTGCAAGGAGGGGCCAGCCACGCCAAGTCAGCCACCTCTTTACCCACCATCCCCTTTAAAGTTAGTCCTTTGAGGACAGACTGCGCTATTTTCAACTTTGCACCCCGCTTCAATCACCCAGAAAACTTTCCAATATCCAAGTGTCAGGGATCGATGCCTGGCCATGATGAAGTTTTCATTATGTTATAGTAAAAAAGAAAGACAAAAAGGCAATGTGGTGAATTTTGCGTGACATCAAAAGTATTCAATTTAAAGGACTCCTCTTGGCCAGGCACAGTGGCTCACACCTGTAATCCTAGCACTCTGGGAGGCCGAGGTGGGAAGATCACTTGAGCTCAGGAGTTTGAGACCAGCCTGAGCCCTGTGCAAGAGCAAGACCCTGTCTCTACTAAAAATAGAAAAAATTAGCCAGCTGTGGTGGTGCACACCTGTAGTCCTAGCTGCTCAGGATGCTGAGATGGGAGGATGGCTTGAGCCCAGGAGTTCGAGGCCAGCCTGGGAATATAGTGAGGGCTCTGTCTCAAAAATAAACAAATAAAAATAAAATAATGTTTTTATTTTTCACCTTCGATGGTTTCCTAGGTAATGGATTATGGACCATTTTTTGTGTTTTTTGTTTTTGTTTTTTAGAGAGACAGGATCTCACTCCGTTGCCCCCTCAGGCTAGAGTGCAGTGGTCTGATCATAGCTCCCTGTAACCTTGAATTCCTCAGCTCAAGTGATCTTCCTGCCTCAGCCACCCAAGTAGCTAGGATTACAGGCACACACCACCATGCCTAGCCAATTTTTTTTTTTTTTTCTTTGAGACAGAGTCTCACTCTCTTGCCTGGGGCCAGTGCTGTGGCATCAGCCTAGCTCACAGCAACCTCAAACTCCTGAGCTCAAGCAATCCTACTGTCTCAGCCTCCCAAGTAGCTGGGACTACAGGCATGAGTCACCATGTCCGGCTAATTTTTTCTATATATATATTTTAGCTGTCCAATTAATTTCTTTCTATTTTTGGTAGAGATGGGGTCTCGCTCTTGCTCAGGGTGGTCTCGAACTCTTGAGCTCAGAACGATCCGCCCGCCTGGGCCTCCCAGAGTGCTAGGATTACAGGCGTGAGCCACCGCGCCCGGACTGTCTGGCTAATTTTTAAATTTTGTGTATAGACAGTGTCTCACACTATGTTTCCCAGGCTGGTCTGGAGCTCCTGGCCACAAGCAATCCTCCCACCTTGGCCTCCCAAAGTGCTGGGATTACAGGCATGAGCCACCACTCTCAACTTCTTCTTAATATTTTCCTGTAATTGAGGAAACTCCAAAAATATTATTTTGGAGGACATAGTATTCTTCACTCAATAGAGAAATCCTCCCAAACCCATCAAGTGCTGCTGGAACACTTCAGTGGGAGAGAACACATTGCCATACAAGATGATCCATCTTCCAACACTGGACAGTTACCACGGTGAGAAGGTTATTACATGAAACCCAAACCTGCCTCTCTCTCTCTCGTGAGTGTACTTCTGGGCTCTGGACCAAGATGTACGATTCTGGTCCTGCCCATGACCGCCCTCTGGATGTTTTAAGATCGCTATCATGTTCATCCCATATGTTCAGCCCAAGCTTTCTGTCACTTAGGTTAATCATACCCTACACCATCCTGCCTGTCCTCTTCAAGATGGATCTTCATTTTAGATGTTCCCTATGAAAAGGGCGGGCGTGTGCCTGTCCTGAATACAGTATGTCTTCATTCCTTCATTGACTACACAGTGAGTGCCTATTCGGGGCCAGGCACTGCTGTTCATCCAGGGCCCTATAAGAGGGCAAGGTGGACCCAGTCCCTGCCTCACGGAGCCTACAGTGTCCCAGAGGAGGTGGGCACACGCAGAGTCCCAGGTGCTGCTATTATCTCTCATCACCAGGACCCTTTGTCCCCCTTGTGCTGCCTAAAACCTTATTATCTTATTTGGTTTCTACAACAAACCACTTTTTCACACAAACTGGGACAATGCCAGGCACCTGACATCCTGTACCTGTGCAGGTGTATTTATTTTATGCTTAAATATAGCAGTCATTTCCCTTTCATCTTGTTAGTTACACCTCAGCATTCTGATCTGTAGAAATCATTTAAATATTAATTATTTCTTATATTTGCCATTTCGTCCAGCTTAGGGTCATCTGGAAAGTTGGTAAATATGGCTTTTAAGGTTTTTGTTTTTTAATTAACAATCGACTTTTTTAGAATGGGAAGGACAAAGCAATGAACATTCCCTGTGGAATAGCGAATCAGTTCAAAGAGCCTCAATAATATCCTGGAAGGAATGAATATGTACTTTTCTCTGAAATTTTTAAAAACTTGCTTTTCTAAGGTCTCATGTGCTATTCTTCAAATCAATTGAGCACTTTTTCCAAAGAGTCCCTGGCATGTCAATGTAACTAGACTGGTTGTGGTTAGCTGTGGTCTGGTCGCTGGAGGATTGCCCAAATTACCACGCCCCCATGAATCCTCACCTCACCCCTTTACAGAGGGAAATTGGGTCATTGAAGGCAATGTCCAATTTACCTTAGCTGTGTCAAAAAGGGTAACCTTTTTAAAAATTGTCTAAAGTCAACAAAGACATCTGCTAAACTGTTTTGTTGGTCACTTTAAAGCCTCAGGCTAGTCAGGAAGATTCTATTTTTATGCTCATTGTTGAGAGAATCAGGTAACAAGAGGAAAGCAAATCCTACTGAATGAGATCAGATAATCCCAAACAATGGCTCGTCCACCGCTGCCTTGAGCCTGCAGGGAGTTAGGGTCTCCTCCCAGCACCAGAGCCGCTGGGCTCCAGGTGTTTCACAGAGCACAAATCAGAGCCAGATCAAGGAGGCCTGTGATTCATGAGCGTAAGTAAAACAGGGAAATAAAATGGTTACTGCTTGTGCTGGCCCAGGCTGTGCCCTGGGGCGTGTGTGTGTGTGTGTGTGTGTGTGTGTGTTTCACACACACATGTGTGTGCACTCCTCACTGGCACAGACCCATCTGCCTAGTATTTTCTGCAACATGTGGTATTAGGTAAAATTCTGAGACCAAATATTGCTTGTCATCTTGCTGTTTACAGGGACTGACAGATTTATTTTATTATCTAAATTAAAAGTGTTTTATGCCTCCCAAGAAGTTCATGGAGGCTGCTGTGGGGGGAGCGGATTTGGTTTAGTCAGCTTGGAAAGCAAGTGGCCTGGAAGTGCTTAGAGAAATTAGATGTGCAAATATGTACCTGACAGCCCAGCATTCCCGTCTCCTGGTATACATGCCCCGGAGAGTGTCATTCCTAGGTCCATGAGGACACATGGACAAGAACATTCATTGAACTATCCTATGTGAGAGAGGGGTTGGAAGCAGCCTAGGTGTTGACCACCAGGGGAGTAGAAAAGAGCACTGTTGAAGAGAGGCAGCCACGCAATTCTTGGACCAGCCAGAAGCAATGAACTGAAGGTACTTACAAAATAGAGACAGCTCTTGAAGACAGGAAGTGGAATGATAAACTTTAAAAACAGAGGGAAATTTAGAACAGTGCCACTCAACATGTGGTCCACTGTGCAGCAAGCCTCTGCATTCCCCGGGCACCTGTGACGAAGGTAGGATCGCAGGGCCCGCGCGGCCCTGCTGAGTCGGAGTCTGCGGCCCGCGAATCTGTGTTTCCTCCAGGGGATTCCGGTGCAGCTGAAGTTGCGCTACCACTAATGTGCATTTTACACGCATACATACATTAAACAGTTCTCTGTGTTTTTCAAAGGTAGGTCCAGACCCAAGGAAACAGTGCACATTAGAGTGCTGATGGGGAGAAGCAAGGAACAGGATGCAGAACAGAGAGGAAGGGAAAAAAGTCCAATGAGACAAAATAAATATAAGAGCCAGACACGGCCCAGACAGAAGATGGCAGTAAGTGATATGGCAGTAAGCGACACTGAATGATATGAGTAACTTAATTTCTATAACTCATGTCACAAATATTTGTCTAGTTCAGAAAAATCCCAGAAGAAAACTGGAGGGAGAATTAGGACCACAGATCCAGGGGAAATTTCCTGCCCTCGGTTTTAAGCCCAGTGACTGTGCTCCAGCCCGCAGAGGTACACTCAGTGAGTGAACTGTTTGTGCCCGTGTTTGCACAGAAAATCAGTTCCTCCCACTCCCACTAAACAAATGTTTGGAGAATATCGGTTCGAGGGATGCCAGATTATTAGCCTGCCCAAGATGTCCACATACCTTACTCTGGCCCTGGAGGATTACCTGATTGTGAGAGACCTGTAAAGCAGGTGAGAGGCTGTAGCTGGAGGAAAAGCACACTTTCTGCAGTAACCATTTATGTCGCAGATCACTCACGACGTGGCCAGAGAATCCAGTCTGAGGTGGCCTCAGCCCATACAGCAAGGAAGCTGAAATGACCACAAAAAGGCTGACTTCTCTCCTGGTATTTTTTTTTTTTTTTTCCTTTTGTTGAGACTCTTACTTCTGACTGTTGGGAAAAGCAGAGCAGTGGCTGAGCCTTTAAGCATTAGGTAACTAAGGGCCAAAGCAACAGAGGCCCCTCCTGTGGGTAATGGTGGACACGGTGGCGCTGCGCTGACAGCGCCGTGTGTCCCGGTGCACGCCGACCACGCCGCTTGTCTGCATGAACGCGTCCTCAGTGGTGAGGCGCCGAGTGGCCTCCTGGGATGGCTGATGGGGACAGGTCCAGAGGCTGGGAGTGGAGAGGGCAAGGTTCTCACAGGGTTCTCAAGAGGGAGATCACATCAGTTATCGCCCAAACCGTGGCAGTTCTTAAAACTCCCGAATACTTCTATGCGTATTTCCTAGGCCTAGGGACATTGACATTCTGCACTGATAACTAACCCATGTACTCTCTTCAGATTTCCTTACGTGACCTGCTATGGACTTTTTTCCATCCAGGGTCTAACCCTGTGCCATGTGCCGCATTTAGGGGTCATTTCTCGTTAGCCTCTTTTAATCGGCACTAGCTCCTTAGTCTTTCCTATCTTTCGTGACCTGGACATTTTTCAAGAGTAGGCCAGTTATTCCGTAGACTGTGCTCCAGTTTGGGTTTGTCTGATGTTTCTTAGTGATTAGATTCAGTTGATGTGTTTTTGGCAAGGACACCACGGAAGTGCTGCTGTGCCCTTCTCAGCACATCGTGTCAGGAGGCGCGCCACGTCCGTCTGTGCCATTAATGATGACGTTAACCTTGGCTACTGGATTAAGTGCCTGCCAGATTTCTCTTCTGTAAAGTCCTACTTTCCCTTTGTAATTGCAACAATTTTAAAGGGAAATACTGTGAAACGATGCAAATATCAAACAGGTATTTCAAGAGTAAAAAAAGGGTGCCACTGATACTTAAACTGGGATAACAGAAGTAAACTGGAACAATTCTGGGAAAACTAGGACATATGGCCATCCCAGTTCGGAAGGACTTTTGTAACGTCCTGGCATAATGTCCAGGCTGCTCCCAGCCAAAGCCTACAAGTCACATTAATGGCGAGGCCTGTTCTGAGCCCCTCTCCCCTCGGCCCCTTTTCACCTGTGGGATGTCCGTCATTTATTATTACCCTTCTCTGATTTTCTGTCTTTCTGTCTTAGACGGAAAGCTCCTTGAAGACAAGAACCTTGTCATTTCTTTATCTCCTAGTGCCTCACATGGAGCTAGAACAGGACAGGTACTTCTTAAATATTTCAATTCAAACTGGCCTTCTCTGAACTTTGGTTTTCTCACCTTTTGCAAAGAGGGATAATGAACTTTGCTGAGTTGTCCTTAGGATCAACTGTAATGAGATTTTGTAAGTGAAAGCACCTTATAACCTGCAAAGTGTTAGAGGACACCAAGGCTTTGCTGTTTGGAGCTAAGAAAGGCTTGGACACAGGTGAGCATTGCTGCGTCTTTTCTCTCACACCCGGTGGGTGGCAACTCGAACTCAGATCTGACGTCAGCTTGTCCACTCCTTGGTCCTGAGGGTAGTTCCTGTGGCTGTCTTGTTTGTCTCAGTAGCCTTAGGACCCAGCAGCGAAGACAACCAGAGGTACTCAATAACTGTCTCGAATGAACACCTGCATGAGTGGGTGAGTCTAGCCCCTTTCTGTCTTAGTGTGCAGTCCTCCCTACAGAAATTTAAGACTGGCACTCTACCTGATGCAGTATTGTGTAACCACTCAAAATGAATGCTATGAAGAGAACCACAACAAGAGATTGAATTAGTAACCAAATAACTACCCACAAAAAAGTCCAAGACTCAGATGGCTTCACCGGTGAATTCAACCAAACATTTGAAAAAGAACGAATACCAATACTTCACAAACCCTTCCAAAAAATAGAAGAGGAGGAAACATTTCCCAACTCATTCTATGATGCCAATATTAACCCTGATACCTAAACCAGACAGAGACATCTCAAGAAAAGATAACTATATGTCATTATCTCTTAGGAACACACGATCCAAAATCTTCATTGTCATTAAATAAGAAATGTCTGATTTTGAATCGAAAGTGGAGTTTATTATATCTCAAACAAGAAGCAGTACAATTAATCAAAGTATGTGCTTAAACTATCGACACGATTTTGCTGTCTTAATGGTGCCTTGTTTATGCCAGCAGCGAAGACGCCTGGAGAGTGAGTGGTGATGAAATTGCACAAGGCGTTTTCTACAGCTTGTTGAGAATTGAATATTTTTCCTTGCAAGAAGTGGTCCAAAGCCTGGAAGAAGTGGCAGTCAGTTGGTGCAAGGTCTGGTGAATATGGTGGATGACAGAGAGTTTGCAAGTCCAGCCTCTGTAGTTTGAGCTGTGTTGTTTGTGAGACATCCTCGAGTGTTGTCTTGCAAGAGGATTGGCCTGTCTCTATTGGCCAATCTTGGCTGCTTAATCACAAGCATTGTCATCATTTCATCCAGTTGGTTGCAGTAAACATTCACTGTAATCAGTTGACCAGTTTCATGAAGCTGTAGTGCTAGATCACCAAACAGACATCGTTAGCTTTTTTTGATGAATATTCACTTTTGGACGGTGTTTTGGCACTTTATCTAACCATTGTGCCGAATGCTTGGGATTGTCAAAAAGAATCCATTTTTCATCATACGTAACAATATGGTGTAGAAATGGTTTGCCTTTATGTTGTGATAGCAAAGAAAGGCAAGCTTCAAGACGATTTCTCTTTTGACACTCGTTTAATTTACGTGGAACCCATCGATCCAGCTTCTTTACCTTGTCCATTTATTTTAAATGGTCCAATATTGTTGGAATAGCAACATCAAACCTTGCTGCTAATTCATGTGTAGGTTGAGATTGATTCGCTTTCACTACAGCTTTCAGCTCATCATTATCCACGTTGGTCTCAGGTCACCCATATAGCTCATTTTAAAGATTAAAATCACCAGAATGGAACTTCTCAAACCACTGATGTACTTTGCGTTAATTAGCCACATCCTTCCCAAACATTTCATTGATATTTCGAGCTGTCTGTGCTGCATTGGTTCCACGACGGAACTCATATTCAAAAATAACATGAATTTTGGATTTATCCATGGTTTCACAAAAATTGCTTTAAAAAAATTTGATAGATAATCACAAGCCAAAATGTGCATTTGAAATATTGGGGATGTACCTTCACAAAAAAAATAAAACAAGCAATGTCAGAGTAAATGTCAGAGATGTCAACTGTGAAACTTAGAACTTAAGGAAATAGGACATTTCTTTTTTTTTTTTTTTTGAGACAGAGTCTCACTTTCTTGCCTGGGGCGAGTGCCGTGGCGTCAGCCTAGCTCACAGCAACCTCAAACTCCTGGGCTCAAGCGATCCTACTGCCTCAGCCTCCCAAGTAGCTGGGACT
>CAUYSK010012878.1:0-15797 GCA_963575035.1 Avahi laniger
CTTTCCTCTGGCTTACCCTGTCTACAGCCTGAAGCTCATACTAGTTGTTCTCTAAATTAAAGTGTATACAATTTGGAATGAGTCTGTCTAGCTAGGAATCCTACCTCCAACACTTAACAGTCACATGGTTCTGGATATTTGGTGTCTTTGAGCCATCCTTTCTTCCATAGGGTGTTGTGAGCACTCGGTAAAATCAAACGTGAAAATATTTTGTAAACTGTAATGTTCTAAATAAACATTAGCCATAGTATTATATTTATATACTTCCATATCAGCATGAACATTTCATTTTTTGTTAGGTATAATCAAAGATTTGGTTTATCTTTTATAGTTGGGGTACCAGTAACTTAATACTTTTGACAAAGCGATCACTTATCTAAAAATAAAATGGGGAGGCCAGACGCGGTGGCTCACGCCTGTAATCCTAGCTCTCTGGGAGGCCGAGGTGGGCGGATCATTCTGAGCTCAGGATGTTAGAGACCAGCCTGAGCAAGAGTGAGACCCCACCTCTACCAAAAATAGAAAGAAATTAATTGGACAGCTAAAAATATATATAGAAGAAATTAGCCGGGCATGGTGGCGCATGCCTGTAGTCGCAGCTACTCGGGAGGCTGAGGCAGTAGGATCGCTTGAGCCCAGGAGTTTGAGGTTGCTGTGAGCTAGGCTGACGCCACGGCACTCGCCCCGGGCAAGAAAGTGAGACTCTGACTCAAAAAAAAAAAAAAAATGGGCAAAGAATTTCAAAAGACATTTCTCCAAAGAAATACAAATGGTCAATAAACACAAAGATGCTCAACATCTTTATCAGGGAAATCACAAACCAAAGATGCTTCTTTATACCCATCAGAGTGACTATAATCAAGAAAAGGGAAAATAACAGGTGCTAGTGAGGATGTGGAGGAAATTGGAACCCTCATATATTGCTAGTAGGAATGTAAAGTGGTACAGATGCTGTGGAATATAGTCTGGCAGTTTCTCGAACGTTGAACTGTTACCATATGACCCAGCAATCCTCCTCCTTGGTATATTCACAAGAGAAATGAAAGCATGTGTCCACGCAAAAACTTGTGCATGGAGGTACACTGCGGCATTATTCATAATAGCCAAAATAGTGTAAACAATCTGTGTTGAATGGATAGGTAAAATATTGTATATCCATTCAGTAATAACAATGGAATATTATTCAGCCATAGAAAGGAAATTCTAACACATGCCACAACATGGATGAACCTTGAAAACATTATGTTAACTGAAATAAGCCAGTCCAAAAGATCCCACATTGTATGATTTCATTTATATAAAATGTCAAGTATAGGCAAATCCATAGAAACAGTAAGTAGATTAGTAGTTTCCAGGGACTGAGGGAAGGGTGACTGGAGAGCAGCTAATAATGGGTACAGGGTTCGGGGTAATGAAAATGTTTTGTAATCAGATAGTGGTGATGATTGGATGATTTTTGTGAATATATACAAAACCACTCAGTACACTTTTAAAGGGTGAGTCTTATATGAATTATATCTCAACAAATAAATTAATGATTCTCCATTTTAAACTCTCATGTGCACACTTTCAACTAATATTTTATATTGACATTTAAAGTTTCTAATGTGATCTACAAGCTTGCTTGGTAATTTACCTAATCTAAGTTACATGGATGAGTCTCAAAACACTTATTCTCTCAACTTCTATATATATATCATTGTGGATGGGTAACAGATTACAAACCAGTGATCATACTTTGCAAACCAAGGACCACACTTTGAATAGCATGTTTCAAGTCTTGAGTTCTGTGCCACTTTTAAAGAATGAATACCAAGATCACTATGAAAATCCAGTCTTGGGTCATAATCCTAGTCACCCACATATACCTAAAAAGGGAATTTAGGAGGGTTGGTAAAATTAAAAAAAAAAAATTTAAAACAAGGAATTAGAAAAATTGGTGTTTTATAAAGGTTTTTATTTGATAGTTATGAAATACCTCTGTTTTCTATATTTTCTATGAAGAGATGTATAAATTTGGTATGAGGAATACCAGTATCTAACCCAATACCACCAATGCTTCTCAAACTTGAATGTGCCTGTGAATCACCTGGGGATCTTGTTAAAATGTAGGTTGTGATTCACTAGGTGTGGGGTGGGGCTCGAGATTCTTCTGCATTCCTAATAAGCTCTCAGGTGGTGCTGGATGTCACTGGTGTGCAGATCATACTTTGAGTAGTAAAGCAATAGGTATAAGCAATAATTAACAAAAATTAAATTACCCACAAAGGAGAGAAATAAAACACATTTATTTGAAAACACCTGTATCTTCCCACATATTTAAGTGGAAGGTATAGGTAACATAATTGGCAGCTATCCTGTACCTAGGGGCCTTAGGCTGAACTTTGTGTTGTCCATACGGGAGATGAATGTTTGAGTCCTTACAGCAATAGAATATCATTTCTAGTTGTTTTACATAGGAAGCAGCTGGGGCTCAGGACTATTTATACAAATTCACACTATTGAGCTAGTCAAGGACAGAGTTAGGACTCAAACACAGAAGTCTGGTGTTCTTTCTATAGTTACTACTTAATAAAGACAGTAACAGCTATTTAATCAAACCAGTATTTTGCTTTGGATTCTAATAAGTTTGGCAACAAATTGTGTATTCAACTATAGTATTAAGAATACTGGAAGGTTGTATCTTCTAATTGAAGTCAATTCTTTAATTTTTTATTCTGAAATTTCAGATTTACCGAAGAACAGCAAAATGGAAGTAAAGTAACCCCCATATACCTTTGCCAAGATTCATGCAGTTCACCATTTTACCTAATTTGCTTTACCATTCTATCCACAGATACACTTCCTTACTGAATTATTTAAAAGTAGGTTACATACATTATGCCCTTTCACCCCTTCATGCTTGAGTGTGTATTTCTTAAGAATATTCTCTTACATAACCACAGTACAATTATCAAAAAAGGAAGTTTAATAATGATATAATGCTTTTATCTAATTGATGGTTCATATTTCAGTTTCATCAGTTGTCTCCAATGTGCTTCACAGCATTTTTTTTTTTTCCCCTGTCCAGGATCACACAGTTTATGTTTAGTTGTCACATATCTTTAGTCTTAATCTTCCTTAATCTGGGACAATTTCTCAGCCTTTCTTTGCCTCTCCACATTGAAGAATTTGAAGAGTGCAGGCCAGTTATTTTACAGAATATCCCTCAATTTTGTTGAATTCTTTTAACCTCTATCCTAGTGAGCAGGATTAAAGAGAATTGTAGTCAAAATGCAGATTAGTTTTTGCCTTTTTAAAGCTCTGAGTGCATGTTTTACTTGAAAAGAATACAGTTATTGGCTAAAATTGGTAATGGTTTTTTGTTCTAATTATCTGTGGCTTTTAATTAGCAATATGATCTATAAGTTGCTCTTTACCATGGGTAGCCTAGAGTCAGCAGGATGGTTTGTATGTTTCCCTTCACCTCTCAGCAGAATTTTTTCTGCATCTATTTTCTTCTCTGTGAAATATTATACTTCTATCTCTAAAATCTGAGGCATTTTATCACTTACTATAATAAAAATGTCAATTTAAGTCAAGAGTATTTACTTAAATTGTGCTAATGTTTACTTAGAATTAAGGGATGTGATGGCTCATACCTGTAATCCTAGCACTTTGGGAGGCCAAGGTGGGAGGATTGCTTGAGGCCAGGAGTTTAAGACCAGTCTGAGCAAGAGTGAGACCCCGTCTCTACAAAAAATAGAAAGATTATCCAGGTGTGGTGTGCGCCTGTAGTCTCAGCTACTGGGGAGGCTGAGGCAGGAGGATTGCTTGAGTCCAGGAGTTTGAGGTTGCAGTGAACTATGATGATGCAACTGTACTCTAGCTCCAGCAACAAAGTGGAGACTCTGTCTCAAAAAGAAAAAAAAAAAAATTAGAATTAAGTTGGTTCCATTAGTAAATCATCTTTTCTTCTTTTTTAGGAATTGCTTCATGTTTGGCTGTTTTCTCAGCACTGATGAAATAGCATTCTCTGACCCAACACCAGATGGCAAGTTATTTGCAACCAAGTACTGCAACACCCCTAATTTCCTGGTATACAATTTTAATGGTTAAAGCTGATTTCAAATGTAAAACAGTTACTGTGTGGATAAGTTCAAAAATTATCTAGGGATTCAAAGAAAAGGAAATTCTTTGGGTGATGTATTGATTAGCACTATGAATCCTTAATTATGAAACTTTGTAGCTGTAACTGAAAAATTATTTAACTCTTGTGTAAGAGTATTGACAAAGCAAGGTGTTTTCTACAGAAATGTGACCTGGTCTTTTGTTTTTTTAGGCTTTTTTGTTTGTTTTTTTAATTTAAACAGGTTTATTTTGAACTTGAATGTGTGTGACCAGCCTGGAGCACATTGCCTCAAGAGGTCTTGAAAAAATGTACCCCAACCTGGTCTTTTATAAAGCACACCTTTGGACCAGGATTATCTCATGCCACATCAGAAGCAAAGAGGCAAATTTAAACCCAGGCAAAAAAATTCCCATGTTCAATTTTAAAGGTAATTCCTGAATTCTATATACAAAGTTCTCACTTTATAGGTCCTTCTTCTACAGCAACTCAATCTGAATATGTTTAGAAAATATTTTGAGTTTCTTATTTGTAACAATAAAAGATGGTAAGGAAAGAGTAAGACATCTTATATCCACTTATGTAGAGCAGAATTCCTTGGCTTAATGCTTTAATCTTTTTGAAAATTAATCAGATATACAACTGTCCTCAAATTCGATTAAAATTATACTTAGATATTACACTATTATCATTTCATTGATTTTTGTTGCGTGAAAATATTGATAGTACTACTTTAGGAACTTGTTACTAGGAATTGATGTCGTTAACAAAATGGATGCCTAATTTGTTTGGTTTCGTTTTTATATTTTTTTACTTTTTGAAAATGCACCTTCTTGTTCTGAGACATCTGGCAAAAATCTTTGCAAAATGTGTGGTCACAGAACCAGGTTTAGTAAATATATCTAGGCTGGTGGACCAGAGAATATGATATTATGTAACTACACCTAAATGTGTACACATTTTTCTAGTATAATTGTTTTATGTGTACTTTGTAAAGCAAAAAAAAATTATTCAGATTGTTTTGATTCTAAAAAACCATTTACTGTCTGGCAATAAGACTGTAGGTGAGTAGCTTTCCAGGTTGTAACTCTGTGCAGAATCTGCTTATCTGCAATCTTTTTTTTGCCTGTAAGTTAACATGTTTCCAAAACTTAAAAGCCTGGATTCCAAAAGGAATGTAGAAGTGTTAAAATGTGTGTAGTAATGCAAACATTTTAATACTAATTTCTGCACTGCTGTTCTTTAAAATTCTTTAAAAATTTTATTTAAAAATGTTTATTACCTATTTTGTTTGCTCAGTGCTTCTGTGATATATCAATTAAAATTCTTTTAAATACTCTAATTTCATATAATCTGATTTTTTAAAATTATAATGAAAATACTATGTGCTCTTTGTAAAAAAGAGAAAAAAATTCAGATAATACAGAAATAGAGATTACTAAAAGAAGTTCCCCGTAAACCTACTTTGAGTTTAGTGTATATTACTTCAGATTAATTAAATATATATGCAGTTATCTTGCAACTTGCTTCATGTCAGTGTGTCTTAGACATGTTGTGTTTCAAGTACCTATTTCTATTTTACATACACGCCATGATTTGCTGTTGATACTTTTAGTTTGCTTGGGCTCTTCTTTCTTTATCTAAATATAACATATAAAGGAAGTAAATGCACTAAGAAGACCTCAAAGCAATGATACCCCAAGAGCAACGAGCACACCTAACACCAAGATCTTGGTTTCCAATACCTTTCTCCCAAAAAAAGGAACCGCTGGGGCTCCTTGGAGAAATGGCTCATTCTAGGGCTGAGACTATGTACAAGATGAGCCTAGAACATCTTGCACAGCAGTACCGTACCCTCTTATCCACAGTTTTGTGTTCTGAGATTTTAGTTACTCAAGGTCAACTATGGTTCAGAATTATTAAATGGAAAATTACAGAAATAAATAATTCATAAGTTTAAAATTGCTGCTGTTCAGAAATCTTGCACCATCCCACCCAGGATGTGAGTCCTGTTTTTGTCCAGTATATCCATACAGTATATGCTACCCTCCTGTTAGTCACTTACTAGATGGCGTTTATCAGATCTGTCACAGCATCGCAGTGCTGTGTTCAAGTAACCTTTATTTTACTTGATAGTGGCCCCAAAGTACAAGAGTAGTGATGTTGGCAATTAAGATATGCCAAAGAGAAATGGTAAAGTACTTCCTTTAAGTGAAAAGGTGAAAGTCCTTGACTTAAGGAAAGAAAAATTGTATGCTGAGGTTGCTAAGACCAATGGTTAAGAATGAATTTTCTATCCATGGAGGTGTGCAGAAGGAAAAAGAAATTTGTGCTGGTTTTGCCGTCGCCCTAAAGCTGTAAAAGCTATGGCCACAGCATATGGTAATTGTTCAGTTAAGATGGAAAAGGCACTAAATTTGTGGGTGGAAGATATGAATAGAAATGTGTTCTGATTGACGGCAATTGAGTTCAGTACTATCTGTGGTTTCAGGTATCCTCCTGAAGGTCTTGGAACATATCTAATGCCAGAAAGTACAAAAGTGCTTTTAAAAAAAGTCCACAATGATTGGGGCAAGTCAAAGGGACACCGAAAGTGGTGCTCCAAATGGCTAACACTGGAACAATTTGAGCAACAATATAAAGCAGTATAAAATAAGTATCCATGAGTCCATACTATTAAATGATTGAAATAAATAAATGGAAGACAATAGACAAATCCATGCAGAAAAATCCCAAATATGGATGCTCCCCTCCTTATGATGATGGGGTTATGTCCCAATAAATATAAGTTGAAAATATAAGTCAAAAATGCATTTAATACACCCTACCTACCAAACGTGGCTTAGCCTAACCTAGATTAAATGTCCTCAGAATTATTTAAGAATCCTTTCTAATTTTTATTTTGATCAACAAATTGTAGATTAAGCAGGTACCAAGGTCTTCTATCTTGAGATAATTTTGATTTTTCTTGTGTTAATATGGTGATTATGGTGTTCTTTGAATGTTAAATCAATCTAGCCTTCCTGAAATAGAACCAACTTGATGTTTTTCTTTTTTATACTACTGCCTTTGATTAACTAATATTTTGTTTAGGATTTTTCATGTGTTCATTAATGAGACTGCGTATCTGCAAGATCTGCAGTAAAGTTTCTTTTTTTCATTCATGACATGTCTTTCTCTCTAGATGTCTTGTTATGGGTTTATCAATTTTGTTAGTATTTTTCAAGGCTCAACCATTGGCATTGTTGATCCTATCAGGTTTGTTTTCTATTTTCTATTGTTCCTATTTATCGTAGGTTTTGTTATTTAAGAATAATCCTTAACATTTCTTAAGCACCTGATTATCTCCATCTTACAGAGGTACAGACAGGCTTCTAGGGGCCTTAAACTGATAAAGGGAGGGATTTTTCTGGGAGGTAAGAAAGCTACTTGGGAAAAGGCTATTCTGATTTACTAATTCAGCAAAAAGGTAGTCCTGCTGCCCTCAACCCAGTCATGTTCTCTTGAGAATGAAGCAAATGGCCAAAAAAGAAGATATGTCTGAGACTTAAAGAGCAAGTTCTAAAATAAGAATTTAAAGTTTTTTTGCAGTTGGTAGCAAATTGCCTGCAATCTCGTGTTGAGGTTGCCAGGACCTACCCAGACTCGAGAGGAAAAGCATGCTGGGATTATTTTGTAATGTCTGCCATAGACAAGTGCTGTGAATTTACTGGCCCAGTCCTTGGCATTAGTTTGTTCTTATTTAGATATCCCAACTATAGAAACTAAACACAGATCTGTCAGAGAGGTGGAACAAGATGGCTGAATGGAAACCTCCAGCGATCATCCCTGCGCAGGAACACCTAATTCAACAACGGCTCATGCAAGCAAAGCACCTTCAGAAGAACCAAAAATCAGGTGAGCCATCGTGGTTTTAATATGATATCAAGGAATGAAAACAAATTTGTCAATGAAAAGTACTGGTTTATGTGTTAAAAAGAAAGATGCCTTCATGCTTTTTATGTCTTATAAGTAGGAATTGCTATTCTTGCTAGGAAGAAAATGGGCTGGGAGAAGCTGCTTTGTTAGCTTGGCAAAAAAGAATGACATACAGGTCAGAGTGAGGATAATAGATCCCATTGAATATCAGAGTGCAAAATAATACACAAATATTTTTTTATGAATCAACATTTTTTTTTGAGACAGAGTCTCTCTCTGTTGCGCTGAGTACAGTGCAGTGGCATCATTATAGGTCACTGCAGCCTCAAACTCCTGGGCTCAAGTGATCCTCCCTCTGCCTCCTGAGTAGCTGGGACTGCAAGCACAGTCACTGTGCCTGGCTAATTTTTTCTATTTTTAGGATATAGGATATAGGATGTTAGGATTATAGGTGTGAGCCACTGTGCCTAGCCCAAGTCAACTTTCAATTTACTTTGTCACTTTAATAATATTTAGATGGAAGATGTGCTAATTAATGATCTTTGCACTATTGCTTGGTGCAATCTTGTGCTAAAAGGAACCCGCCAGTAAATTATAGGATTTTTTAAAGCTCAGGGTGCAGTGGTACCTAATCTAAGAGCCCCCCTTGTAACAGTAATTTTAAAATCATGTCTACTTGATATCACTTAGATTCACAATTAGATAATTTTGAAAATTCTGAGGGGCTATAGCTCACAGATAAACTACTGATCCAAATCAACTTCATTTTATAGATTAGCAAAATAAGGTCAAGAGAGGGAAAGAAACCTCACATCCATTCAACATGTTTAATGACAACACTTAAAAGTGTAAAATAAAATAATGCTGAGATAAGTTCTGGGACCAAAATGTCCTTTATTATAATAATCACCCTATTTGAGTTTTATTATTTTTACACCAGAACTGAAGTGTTTAAGATACAGATTAGTAAATAAAAAATAAAACAGAATCTCATTACAGAAAATACATTTAATAAATTAAAGCAAACAACAAAGATCTGAGAAGATCCAAGAAAGCAAAACGAGCTGTAACCAGAGTCTGGAAATATCTAAGCAGATACTCTTTTGAGTCATATTTTCCTCAGCTTCCAGTGACCATTTAAAAAGCACATCAGCCAAGGAAGGCCAGCAAAGGGTTTGATGTTTTAAAATATAAACAAATGTCGGCTTATTTTATACTGTATGAAGTCCTAATTTGAATATATCTATTAAAATAGAGAATTTTTGAGAAAGATTAATAAAAGTAATGGTCCTTCAAATTAATGTTAAACAGTTTACAGCATTTTGTTGCTAGTGTTTTAAGTCTGCATGAGCAAAGTACTTGTGTAGCTAGCTTCTTAAACTTCATAGAAAACCCAGTATAATTCCAAGTGCTTATATGAAATATATTAGAAATAGATATTCAAATGTTATCAAGATACTATGGTCTTCAAATAGGCCACCTCCAAAGAGTCTAATAACTAACTACAAATCATTATACTAACTATATATATGTATCAGAGTAAACAGTTATATACACAAGCCATACTTAATACTGCACATCTATTTCCAAAGCTTCAACAATGCGTGCGGCAGAAGGACGATCTTTAGGGTCTTCATTAGTACATACAGAGAACAGTTCAATTACTTTCTGGTATGATTCATCCAATTCTTCCATGTTAATAGGTGGCCTGGTTCCCAAAGCTGCATAGTATGCTTCATCATCAAAGTCACTTTCATCAAAAGTTTTATCTTGAAGGAGTCAGAGATTAAAATATTAAATCACTTAAGTCATGGAAAAGCTTAATAGCTCACCCTCATGAGGTAAGAATTTATTATCCAGTATGCTTTCCATTATATCATAGGCAGTCTCTTCAATTGTCCTGCCATCAAGTAGACATAACTACTGTCTTGGACTTATACGTTATCGACCCCTACACCCTTCCTTATGGGAGCTTTCCAATCTTTTTCTCGCATGAGGGGAGTTTTTAAAATAAATTAAGAAAACCCAGAGAAGCAAAGTTATCTCCCTAGTCTCAATCTACATCTCATGTGTATGAGGTTAAGCTCAGATAGTATTAATTTATATCAAATGACTAATTTGGTACTAATGATGTGCTCTATTAAATTTTAACTTAATAGAAAGATAGAAATTGTATAAATTAGTGTAAAGAGATTGGGATTTATGTTTTAAAAAACTACATTCATACCTTCATCATCATCTGAAAGATTCACGTGTGGAATAGACAAAGTCATCATTTCCCATAGAGTAAGACCAAAGGCAAATATGTCTGCCTTGTCAGTAATAATACCATTCTCTTCCAAAGCTTCCTTGGGTTTCCAAGGCTCTGTGCCAATGTAACAGGCCTCAGGGTCAGTCACTGAAACAAGCAAAATACAAATAAGCAATTTGAACAGGTAGTTCACGAGTTAACCAACGTTGCCATTAATAAGGATTACTTTCTACATATCAGATTGGTAAATATTCACAAAGCTGGTCAGCTGGCAAATATGTAGGGTAACAGCACTTCTCCTAGAGAGTAGTAGGATGTCAAGATTTCAGACTCTGGAGCCAGACTGCCTTGCCTGGGTGAAAGACACGTGCAAGCTGTGTGACCCTATTGGACCTCCATTTTCTCCACTGTATGAAGTACATTGTCATTATGCTGAAGTAAGTGCCATTTCTATGCTTCTGAGACTGCTAAGTCAAGGAAAGAGTCCAATCACACATTGGCTCTTAAAGCCCAGGAATGCAGTAGAGGTCCATACACATTTCCATATAAATTTGAGTCAATTTATCAATTTCAATGAAAAAACCAGCTAGAATTCTGATTGGACTGAATCTCTAGATCAATTTGGGAAGAATTAACATTATCTACAATCTATGGGGATTAAAGTATAAGCATAGAAAACAGTATTTTTTCCTAAAATATCCAGATAATCACTTACTGCCTAAACTACCTCTTTCTCACTAACACAAAAATATCACAACAAATTCCTCTCTATATTTGGGAACTATTTCCAGACTCTTCATATTTTTCTGCCTCTTTTGGCATGAGTATCACTGCTTTAATTACTGTAGCTGTTTTCAACGTTTGGTCAGGAGGGGACACTTTTTATTATATGCTTTTTTAAATAGTTTTTGATTTTTTAACCATTATTTAAAAATGTAAAAACTATATAAAAATACTACTTACCAGTCATATTTTCATCCAATGTTAGAGAAACCCCTACATCACAGATTTTAATTGTTTCAAAATCACCTTTAATTACAACATTTGAAGACTTTATGTCTCCATGAAGCAGTTTCTTTTCTTGGTGCAGATACTAAAATAGGAAAAAATTTAGCACATATGAGCAAAAATATGAACTAATAAAAAAAGAAAACCTTCAAATAAAGGTAACATCTTGAACACCCTCTCTAAACTACAGGCTTATATTTGTCCAGCATTTCAAATTGCCTGAAGCAAGAGAAAACACTCCATATTATAATATGTTGGTCTGCCATACCAGAAATCTAACAGATTTTTTTTAGAAGTAGACGTTAACTGATAGGTTAACTTTGTATTTTCAGACTCATCACACATACTTTTATATCAGAAGGTACTACTGCAGTTTTACTTGAAGCTAGTCTATTGAGACAATATGAGACAACAGATGACTTAGGGCTGCATAGAGTCATGTACCATGTAATGATGTTTTGGTCAATGACAGACTGAATATACAACAATGGTCTAAGATTATAATACTGTAATTTTACTGTACCTTTTCTTTGTTTAGATATACAAATATTTACCATTGTGTTACAGTTGCCTACAGTATTCAGTACAGTAACATACTGTACAGGTTTGTAGCCTGGGAGCAAGAGGCTAAACCGTATAGCCAAGGGGTATAGTAGGCTATGCCATCTAGGTTTGTGTAAGTGCACTCCATGATATTTAAACAGCAACCAGATTGCCAAAATGATGCATTTCACTGTAATTCACAAAAAGAGGAAGCAGAAATGTAACCTAATACTATATTTTGTTTTATATATTAACCCTCTCTTTGAATTAACAAGTAATAATATTCACCCATGCTAAAAGATGTCCTGCAAAATGGTTATTTGTTCATTCTTCAGCATTTGAATATCTCCTCTGTGAGCTGGGCATGGAGATGATGCAGAGACAATTCTTGGTATGTAGCTTCTCTTTATATAGCAGCACTTACTGTGCTTAATTAAATGCCCATCGTAAAGTGAATAGGCCTCAATACATTTACAATGTAATTTATTAATTCCATTATACATCTACATTTAAAATTTAGTTATTAAATTCAAATTAGTGTATCCTAGCCACTTAAAAATGTATAAAAATATAACATAATCTAAATAATATATTTAGAAACACTTTTTCTGGTCTGTTTCATAAATCAATTTTATTTGAACTTTTGTTTGTTTTTTTGTGAGACAAGACCTCTTTTGCCCAGGCTGGTCTCAAACCCCTGGCCTCTGAAAGTGCTGGGATTACAGGCTTGAGCCACTACACCCAGTCTTATTTGAACTCTTAATATGTAACTCTGATATCAGTATCATCATTACCTGATACACTTTTGAGTCACCCAATAGTTTCTTGGAGCAATCATTACTTCTGTTTATTTAGTATACAGAATTTTTAAAATTTCTTACAAAAAGCATAATTTCTTTGCATAATGTTGAGAGAGCTTTTTTCAGTAGACCTGTAGATATACTCACGATGTCCAAAACATACCCCACAAAGTAACCTTTAAGAGCTTTGCTCGTATCAGCAGGAGGTTAGGCTATACCCCTAGGAATAATTGTTAAATTTGTGTTATATGTATTAATCCATTGAACTAAATCTAACACATGGTCTCTACAGCAAAACTACCTGATGTAGATTATTTCAGGCTTATGTGAGGGCCCCAAACAATACTTTGCTGATCAAAATGAAGAAATAGTGCACTCTTGGTCGAAACAGCTCAGTTGGGAGAGCATTAGACTGAAGAAATAGTGCACTCTGTAATGTGAAAGACTTTAACTTAACGAAACTCCCTCTTTTGAGAGAAAAAAGGAAAAATTCCACCTTGTAATTAGGTATAGCAAGTGTTTAGTGTCTTTGTATTCCACAAAAGTTATTTAAAATACAATGGCATAGTTACCTTTAGCCCTCTTGCCATGTTCAAAGCAACTTTTAAAATTACAGCTGCTGGAAAAGGATCTTGGCTATCTTTCCTTCGTTCTTCTATTAAGTCATTTAGGGACTTCTCACCTCCATATTCCATAGCAAGACATAGACTGCCATCACTGGCTTCGGTAAAAGCACGATAGCCTTAAAGAAAACAAAACATTTCGTTACTAGTACAGGGAAGAATAATAGTATTTTTTACAGTAATGTGATTGAAAACATGTATCTGGACTAACAATGACAAATATACAATGAAACAGCCATTATTTATAAAACTAATAAAGTAGATCTAATTTAAAATGCCTTCAATGTGTGCCAATAGTACCACAAATTAAAATATTTTACTATTCTATACTTCCTTAAATATAGTTTTACTAGCCATATTTGTATTAAAAATACAAAATAAAAACTAGGAAATTAGAGATTTCAGAAATATAAAATGATCCTTAAAGTACCAGCACCATAATGACTATCTATTCCCATGAAATTTAAATATATTATCTAAAAATATTATACGTGAATTTTTGGAGTAATCACATTGATTTGATTCCTGACAATCTTCAGCCTCATCCTCTTGATTTTTATTAGTGAAACCAGTTAAGAGTGCATAAACTATTTCTAGATAAAAATAATAAGACCAGATAATGCTACCACATAAATTTAAACTTACCTACAATGTTTGGATGGTGAAGGCTTTTCAAAATCTTAGCTTCATCAATTAATCTCTTTTGATACACACTTCGATAATGTTCATTACATATAGAATTAATCTTTTTCACAGCCCAAGGAGAATGAGACAAACCTCTTGGAGATCTAATAAATAGAAGAAGAAAAGCCACAATACGTTTTGAAATGACTAAAAAGAACTTCCAAATTTTGAAAAAGACTTGATAGTAATTTGTTTTTAAAAAAGGTAAAATATTTCAGAATATATTTCCATTTCAATTGGGAGGTAAGTATTTGATACACTGACAAGTCTGATATCTATACACTAAAGGGAAGGGATAAAAACAACTGGAAGGATATGGATGAAATGTTATAAAACTGCCACACTATTTTCTATTGTAATTTTTCCATTTGTGCATGTCAGACTACATTTAACTATATGTAGAGATGACTTATAGGATGCTACAGTAATAAATACTAATCTCTAGGAAATTTAAAGAACAAATGCTCAAAAACATTTGGCCCATATATAATCATCATCAAAAAAGGTAGATCAGGTATCAGTTCACTAGGTTCAACATTCAAATAATAGGATTCCAGATGAAGAACAGAACAACAGGTGAAAATCAACAAATTTGAAAAATAATTTCTCAAATTTAAGAACAAGAACCATCAGATTCCAAGTGGCCCCCACACAGGGATGTCCTTGTGAAATTTCAGAATGCTGGTGACAAAAAGATCATACAGGGATCGAGGACAGTGAGAGGGACAGGTAACAGAAGAATCAGCAGTCAGAAAGGCTTCATAATTTTCAATAGCAACAGTGTAAACTAAAAATGTCAGTGACTGATAGCCTCAAAATTCTGGGAACAGTTATTTCCAAACAAGATTCTAACCCAGAAAAACAAAAAGGGCCATTAAAGGTTACGAGTAAAATGACATTTTTAAAAATGCTAATTCTCAAAAAATGTATCTTCTGTGCACCTTTTCATGGGGAGCTACTTGATGTCCTTAACCAAAATGTGACATAAACCATGAAATAAGATATACAGAAAAACAGAGGATCCAATCCAAGAGAGAAGCAAAGAAAATGTACAGGTTATGGGGAGAGGAAACCCCAGGCTGTCAGAGCTGCGTGGTTAGGAGTGGCGGGTCAGGCAGGAACTGCCACTTCCCAAGATCAGCTGTGTGAAGCTTTCTGACTAAGCCACAGAAGGTATACCTTTGTTAAAGACGCTTTAACCCATGAACCTGTGAGAATTTTTTTCTTTCAAAATAACTTGGGAGTTAAACAATAAGTGTTTACAAAACAAATTCATAGCATACAAACACACAAAGTATTTAAACTGAAAAAAATGCTTCAGGAATACCCATTTGTATGTAATTGCTGGACTATTCGTAATCCATGAGCCTCTTATTAAAGCATTCCTATTTGGAAACAGTATAAAACTAGATGAAGTTAAGATATGCAGCGTTGGACTAGTCAGGCTGATTCTAAGAATGCATTAAGGAACAAATATTGACTTAGTTTCATGTTTGTTAAGTGGCAAACAACTAAATACAGAGTAATCAAAATAAATTTAGAAAAACAAAAATAAACTGTTGACATTTATATTAGCACCATACTTGTTCAATTATTTCATTTTCTTTTAACATAATTTTCCTACTTTAAAATCATGTATTTATTATCCTTCTTACTTCATAATGATGCCATAAGAAATAAAAACATTTTATTTCTTTTAGAAGAAACCGTCTTGGGAAGGCAACTTTCTAGACATAAGAGATATTAGTCACAGACATCCCACAATACTGGCTTCCTCTTTGAGGTTTTCTTCTAAGAATCTTGTGTTATTACCACAAAGAAACCCTTCTCTGCCACTTCCCTTCTTATAAAACCAAGAAAAA
>CAUYSK010012879.1:0-11003 GCA_963575035.1 Avahi laniger
GAATCCAAGGATAGAAAACGAATTCAGCTGAGCTTTATGTAGATTTTTCCCAAATGCATAAAAGTTGGTGAATGCTCAAAGGGATTTACAAAGTATAAATCTGATTTCAGGCCTTAGAAAAGGCAAAAGATGCAGGAAGAAGAGAGTCCTGGTGAGACAACGAGAACAAGTTATAACTCCAGAAAATATCAATTTGGATTTAACGTACTCAGTAAGTATTGAAATGCCTGCTGAATGAAATTATTTTGGCTAGGATTTGTGGATTCCAGAGACTTTTTTCCTTTTTGTTTTCTTTTATTTTAAAAATCTTATTGGTCCTCAGGTGCCCAGAATTAGATTAATAATAATCTTTATTATTTCTTGGCCTTTTGGCTAAGATTAAGTGTAATAATAATCTTTAGCTCATGAGACGCTCTTATCTTTGGTTTGTGCAAAGAGCAATTTCTTTTATTTAATTATTTACTTAGTTGTTTTCAATAACTTAGTACTTGCAAACCCATCATCCAATGGCTATTTCTTTATTTATTTTAGTTTTTTCATTTGACAGTAGGGTCTTTAGGCTGTATTTCTTGAAGAATGCTAATATTTATGCCTATCTAGGGTGGTTATTTTGACGAGGTTGTAATATAGACTTTTGAGTCGGTGATTTTCAAGGACTTCAAACTAGTCAAATAACATAATGTTCTATGAGGGTAGTAGAGGAAAAAGCCGATGCCTCTAATTTCTAGCAAAATACTTTTAATTCTGAAAAGACACTTCCTTGATGTTTATACTGCTGTTTAAAGGGTATATTTTCATGGACAAAGTCTTCATGTACTAAACAAATGGGAAACAAGGTGATTTGAAACTTTAAAATGTTAGATGCTTACTATTTACAGCTAATATTTAAAAATTCCCTGAAATCTTGCAGAGATAATTTATGATGATCATTTTTTTACTAGGAATATAATTTAGTATAAGTTAATGACTTAAATTATAATTTTGCATATAGAGCTCTTCCTATACAAATTGTTCCCTGATACACTTTAAGGTTTAAGATATTTCCAAATGAAGTTTTTTAATTTGAAAAAATGTTTGTTTATTAATTTTTTTTAGAGATGAGGGCCTCATTCTGTCAGCCAGGCTGGAGTGCAGTGGTGTGATCAGAACTTACTACAGCCTCGAACTCCTGGGCTCAAGCAATCCTCCTGCTCAAGCTGGGATTACTGGTAAGAGCCATCACACCCAGCTCTCCACATGATGTTTAACATATATTTACAAAGAGAATTTAGTCCACTATCTGGCTGATTTCTTTCATCAGCAGCATTAATAACACATAGTTATTCTTTGTAGATCTTCCAGAGATTGATGGATGGCAGATACTACTTAAAATTAAATAGAATACATAGAAAATTAAGATGAAATTTTAGAGGACCACTCTTCATGTTGTAATGTTCTATTTCATTTGAAATGCAAGATATTTCTTTTGTTTACTTAATTTCCTAATTGGTTGGGTATCTTGATATAAATAGCTAACTTTGTTACAGGGTTTTAATCTCTAGAAAGCTTATAGGTGAAAACGGCCTAAAGTGGTCATTATATGCCTTTTTGCAATATTTTGTTCCTTAGGTTCTTTTCAACTTGGCCAGTGAATATTCAGCTAATGAAATGTGTGCTGAAGCACTAAACCCATATCAAGTTGTAATGAAAAATAAGATGTTGGGCAATGCAGGTAGGTATATACAATCAGTTTTTCCAACAGACATATTTCTTTTGTAGTGTTAATTTACGTCTCCTCACTTTATGCTTCCTTATAATGAAATGATGTGTGCCCTAAGCAAATTTGTATTTATGATCAGGGTGTCCTGCTTAATGATACTATGTATATGAAAATCTTTGCAAATGCAAATGAAGAAATATAGTTGGTATGAAGTATATTACCTTATAGGAAACAAAAAATGTATTCTATTATCACAAATAGAATGAGCCAATGCCAACCTCACAGAACATGCTTTCCCTAATATAAACTTATCCCAAAGAAACTATAGTTTATATTTAGCATTTATATTGTATAATGTTTGGTAGCAGTATTAATGTTTATCAGGATAACATTTCCTTTAATATTGTATTAAAATTTAGTGTGTGGCATTATTGAGTCTAATTTTAAAAGTCTTAAATTTTTTAAGTCCTATGTTTTTCTTAGACGAATACACCTCCAGTTTTATAATGTAGATCAATTGTTTTCTAGCCATATTTTCAGGAACCTATCTGTCTTTAACTTTCATTTCTTCAGGGAAGATTAGTGTGAAAATAATGTAACTATCTTAAAGTTAGAATTTTAGGTAGTGCCTGAAGCTTCATAACTTGAGAAAAGCTTCAGAGAATATGAATTAAAATAATCTAAATTAGAAAAATAAAACAAATTCGAATATTATACATTCATTAAATATTTTTTTAATTGTGAAGATTAAAAGTGACTATGGGAAATATTTATTCAAAGCAAAGAAATTATTCCAAAGCCATTACATTCTGCTGAATGGCATTAGATCAAATTCTAGGTATCCCATCTGCTCATGAATTGATGGGCATTTGGATTGATTCCACATCTTTGCAATTGTGAATCGTTCTGAAATAAACATTCAAGTGCAGGTTTCTTTTTGATAAAATGACTTCTTTGAAGTGCATTAACAAAATGTGGTGTATGTATACCATGGAATACTACTCAGCCATAAAAAAGAATGAATTAATGGCTTTTGCAGCAATTTGGATGAAACTGGAGACCATTATCCTCAGTGAAGTATCTAAAGAATGGAAAAACAAACACCACATGTTCTTGCTGTTATAATAAATTTGAACTAACCGATGAGTACATGTGTGCGTAGAGGAAAGTAAAACTCAGTGAAAAGCAAGCAGGAGGGAAGGGGGAAGGAGGAGATAGGTGAAAACTTACCGAATGGGTATGATGAACACTATCTGGATGACTGGCACACATAACCCTGATGCAAGCATTATAAAAACAACCCATATAACGAAAAATATTGGTACCCTTTAAATATTTTGAAATAAAAAAAAGAAAAATTCACTTTAGGATAATGGGCATAGCATGATTCCATTTTTTGTAAGGAAAATTAAATGATTTATTAATTGTATAGGAAAAAATTTGGATACATACCACATTCATTAATAACTAGCTCTGTGGGACTTTAAGTTTTATAATATGAATATATTATTTTTGCAAGTTATAAAAATCACTATGACTTTGGAAATGTATATGTAGGAAAAATAAATGTTTTTTATTTGGAAAAAAAAAAAAATTCCAGGTGTCCATAAAGAAATGAGATAAGTTTATACCATGATAACTGTAAAATTTAAGAATTGTTTTTCTGAAACAAAATAACTCTTCTGATCTATTTTCAGTGGGGCAAACTGGTCTTGGAAGACAGTTCCTTTGGCCATTGGACAGGTTTGTAACCAACCTGGGGGTGAAAATTCTTTGCATAAGATCTTCAGAGTTCTGAGAGAAGCCCAGTGCAGATGAGACACAACTTCTTGGATTCGGGAAGGCTCTTCTTGGCTGTCAGTCCATGGTGGGCAGGTGGACGGCGACACAGCAGAATCCCAGATTGGAAGCAGAGCTGTCAGGTGTGTTCCAGCTTGGAGCAGCACAGCGATACTTATGACAAGGAGTTTCTGCTGCACATGGAGCGTCCACCTTTCCTCACCCGGTCTTTCCCAGAAGGGGGGCCTTTAGGGTTGAATGTTTCTTTAGGATGAACGGTCCACCAGTCTGAAGTCCACTCCCATGCATTTCCCACTGTGATGGATGAGCCATAGCTATTGAAAGGAAAGGTGTCAATGGGAGCAGTTCCTCAGAAGCCATCCTCTGCAGTGTTGGTCATCAGAAACTCGCCCTGCCAAATGTTGGCACAGTGTTGGCCTTTCAGCTGCAGTTTGCTGCCCCAAGGGAACAGTCTATTTCTTAGGCCTTCTCGACAGCTATGTTCCCACTAAACCTCCATGGGCAACTGCTTTTCTGCCCACGTGCAGTAGGCAACTGCCTTGTTCCAGGAGATGTGGAGAACTGGATGGTCCAGTCTGTATAGACCAGTAGAATCGGGCCCTTCCAATTAGCGCCTTTCACAGGTAACCACCAGGGAGCGCCTGCAACTGCCTGTTGGATATCAGTCTTCACTTGCTCACTTAACATGCCTTCAAAGACAAAGGAGTCTCGTAACTTCTCAGCCTCTGTCAGATAGCCAGTTGAGTTCCCAAACTTCTCAAGTCCAGCATCACTGACTTCACAGGCATCCATGTAAAAGGCATCAGTAGCAACTCTTCTCAACAGTGCTTCCCCATTCTCCTTTACCCGAGGATAATCTGTGCCCATCGTAGGGCGGGGATGGGGACCATCTTGGTGGGTGTCAGCAGCTGCTCTCCGGGGAGCAGGCCTGGATGTTCAGGTAATGCAGGTGGGCAGCCTGCATTGCCAGGAGCCCCAGGCCACAGTGCAGGAGCCCATGGGGAACTGACTGGTCCCCGCCTCCTCCCCCCATGCCACCCACACAGCAGCAAGAGCAGAAGCATCCAAAAAAAAAAAGCCTCCTGCATTTATTAATTACAATTCTCCTGTAAAGAAGAGCTTTCCTTTCTTTCTGATTTATTTATGTAGGTATTCATTCAGTTATTTATTTATATTGCTATGTATGGACTCATGGATATTTATTTTATCCTACTAGATTATAATCCAACACCATTGTTTATTTTATTGCTCAGATTATTCCAACTTTGGCCATTAGGAACTCCTTTAGGTTGACTCCTGTGTGCTTTTGACATGCTCCATCATTGTGAGACTCTGGGTGGTGGTGCTTTGAGTCCTTTATTTTCTGACACCACAAGATTTTCAGGCTGAATTAGATTTTCTTTGCTCCAGGCCTATAATCAACCACTTCTCCAAGGAACCCCGGGACCTATAACCTTTTGCTGTAAATCTCTTATGTTCCTTCCACCAGCTCATGTTACATCTTACACAATTTAGACTTGAACACTTTACAAATTTTCTCAGAAATATACTGTAAAGGTAGGTGGAGTTTGTACTTGCTGAGTTTGTTCTAGTCATTGAATATCGCCTGTGGCTGATCCCAGTGCTCCTCTGAACACTCTGTGTGTGAGGATGGTCCAGGTACGAGGGGCAGGAAGATGAGAAGGTATGAAAGTGGGTTTGAGCATAGATACCGGTGTAGATATAGACAGAGGTGACATGGATGCAGATGAAGATATGGATAGGGAGGCTGGGGAAATCCCTGGATGGAATTCACATATATGTAGCTGAATTCTTTTTGTTTCACCAGTATGCAAACCACTATGCAAAAAGACACAAAAGTTTTAACAGCAAGTCAGAATTTTTGAAGTTTAATTTTTTTCTGTCTCTTCCCTACTCTGCCTATAATGAAGGTGCTCTTTGTGACTTCATCTTTCCTTCTCTCTCTGTCGTTCTCCAATTGCCTCTGGCAGTTGTCTGGGCTGGTTTGTGGGGTCATGGCAAGCCTGCTTCCTGTTGATTCTCACACACTCACTGGGTGTGTATTATTATATGCCCTGTGTTAGGGATGAATAAAATTAAACATGGATATTAAATGAAAACAGAACTAAGTTCACAGTGCAAATTAAAAGGAAGACTGGCAGCAAAAGCTAAAATTCTAGATTCTCATTTTTTGTGTAAATAATAGGATTTTACAGAACAGCTTAGACAAACTATTCCAAATAGATGTGCGTGAGTCGTGATTTAAATACCTGAAGTAAGTCCAATGTTCTAGCCCAGGATTAAGTACATTCAAGGATAACAAGTGCACATTTCCTGGGTTGCATCGTGACTGCAAGATTGTTTTTCTGCTCTATAAATAATCATTTCATATCTTTTTATTTGTAATTTTCTACAAGTGACACTACCCTTTCTTCTATGCACTTGTCCCTGTGTGTGTATGTGTGGCATGGGTATGTATGTGTGTGTGGGAGAGAAAGAGGAAGAGGTGACATGCTTGTTTCTTACTTTTACAGGAAATTTAATACATGTCAGCACAAATCTAGACTGAGACTGACTCACTTGGCAGGAAGAACAAGTTCACCATGCCAGAGTAAACAGAATGGGGTGAGATCTCAAGAAGAAGGAAGGAGTGGGAAGGCAGTTTATAGTTTAAGATATGAGTAGAGGTGTTTTATTAAAATTATTTCCAATCTCCTAGTCATGCTAAATTTTTATCCTAAACTACACGGAACTTGTTTGAAACTGTCTAGAAAATTTCCTCCTCCCTTCTGATCCCCACAATCATTTAGCCATTAAGTCGAACCTATTCTACCTCCTCCACATCCTGTGTGTTTATTTTCTCCTTTCTAGCCCCGTAGATACTCACCTGATTTTGTCTGGACTGTTGCTATAGACTTATTTCCATTCTTGACTGCCTCTCAATTATTCATTCCTGAAAACCCATCCGAAGCATCTTCTCCTACTCAGTAAGAGCTAGCCATTTCTGTCTTTGTGCCACCACTGCACCTTGTTTTAACCCATTCTATGATTCCAGATTTATTCTAATTGATAGTTTATATACTTTTGTCCCTTATGTGACTGAGGCTGTGAGCTTCCTGAAGAATGGAGATTGTATCCTCCTTATTTTTGTACCCCCAGTGCCTAACAGTATTGGGAAAACTAAGTGCTCGATAACATTCTTGGTCAGTGAATGAAAAAATGAACAAATGAATGGGTAAATAAATGAAGGAGTTCACTCAGTTCACAGATGAAATATTAACGAGTGAACTATTTATTGTCAATCCCAGGAAACATTTCTCCCTGAGGCCAACAATTTGTAACATGGAAGATTATCTCCTTTAAAATGACATCTTACAAGCTGCAGTTTCTCTTCTGCAACTAAATCATTTTCTCAAAATATCCAAAAGTTATTTTTCCTTTTTGAGAATATTTGTTATTATTATGCCTCATATCTCCATCTAGCGAAGCAAATTGGTAATAACAGCAATAAAAATACCTGTGTATGAATATAAGAAACAGTTGTGAAAAATTATTTATAGAAAATTAACCTTCCTTCTTAAAAGTTCAGAAACCTTCAGTTGTATCTACTTTGTGTCTTCCTGAGTTCAGCAAAGCTCTTTCTTGCCAAAATAGCCTATTTCTAAATATCTGGACAGTGTTGTGTTACTAGAAAATATATGGGTATGTAAAAAACATAATTAGCTTGTCTTTCACCACTTTTAAATCAAAGAGCCATTGATACTTGTTAACACAGACGTTATCTGGATATTTTATAGAATAACATTTTTGTAAACTATGCAAACAATTCTAGCAATTTAACTTAAACATTTATGGATTGGTTTTTACTGATCATCATGTGCTTCAAGGTAAATATCATTTTAGCATGCTACCCATTTTTATAAAGCTTAAAAATAAATATGACAAAATTATATATTTTTAGGTCTATCTATATCAACATCTTTCTCTCACTCCCTCCCCTCTCCCTCCCCAACTTTTCTTTCTTTCTTCCATAAAGAAAAGCACAGGAATTATGAAAATAATCTTCAGAAGAGAGTGGTCACCTGTGTGGTGAGGCAAAGGAACTGGCCTTCAGTAGTCCGGTGGTTTTCTCAGGATTAGAAAGGTTTTCATTCTCTGTGAAGTCATAGATTTATGGATGCTACTTTATTGTTATGCTTCATAACTTAGAGGCATATCCTACTTTTGAGAATATGTCCTACAGAAACAAAGTGCCAATATTTAATGATATGCGTAAAAAAACAAAAAGGGAAACATAAAGTAAATGAATATAGTTACTACATAAGCTTCACATATGTTCTACTTACATACTCTAAGTGTGAAATATATTGGTTTTTTAATAAAGGGCAAATCTAGTGATAATACTATGAACATTATCATACGATGTGCTTCAATAAAAATGATTTATGTTTTAAAACTATTTTTTTAAAACTTTAAGCAATGTTATAACTTTAAACATACTGTTCAGGGCCGGGCATGGTGGCTCACGCCTGTAATCCTAGTACTCTGGGAGGCCGAGGCGGGTGGATTGTTTGAGTTCAGGAGTTCAAGACCAGTCTGAGCAAGAGCGAGACCCCGTCTCTACCAAAAATAGAAAGAACTTAATTGGACAGCTAAAAATATATATATAGAAAAAATTAGCCAGGCATGGTGGCGCATGCCTGTAGTCCCATCCACTTGGGAGGCTGAGGCAGTAGGATCGCTTGAGCCCAGGAGTTCGAGGTTGCTGTGAGCGAGGCTGATGCCACGGCACTCTAGCCAGGGCAACATAGTGAGACTCTGTCTCAAAAAAAACAACAAAAAAAAATACTGTTCACTATAAGTAAATACATGTGCATACATATAATAAGGTATATAATCTGATAGAAGAATATGAGTGAAGAAAGTTAAATGAATTATGCTTTCGTATGGGGATTTAAGAGAGTTAAAGTTTAAAATCATTTTAGCTATATAAGAACACAATGTTCTTATATTTTCTTCAGCCTATAACTTTAGTGTGAGAATTGGTAGTTGTCCCCCCAACAATACTTTATATAAAGAATGAGTATCCCAAACCCAATGTGAATGTTCCTATTCATCAGTATTTTGGATTTTTTCTGTATTAATAGATAATACAAATACCAAAACAATACTAGCATTATGTGTCCAATATTTGCCGCCAGAAGGATAGTTGCATGATTCAGCAAATTACAAAAGAAAATCAATTGTATTTCTATCTACTAGCAAAAAACAATTGAGAAATGAAGAGTACCATTTGCAATAGCATCAAATACATAGACCTATTTATAAAAATAGGCAAACCTATATAAATGGAGAGATATGCCATGTTTATGGATTGGAAGACTCAAGTTTGGTGGTCTCCTCAAATTGATCCATAGATTGAACACAATCCCAATAAAAATCCCAGCAAAGTACTTTTGTAGATTCTAAAATTAATATGGAAATGCTAAAGACCAAGAATGACCAAACCAATCTCAGAAAAGAAAAAAAAAGGCTGGAGGATTATATTACTTACGACTTAGTATAGAGCTAGAGTAATTAAGACAATGTGGTATTGACATAATAATAAATGAAGATGCCAGTGGAACAGAATACAGTCTGGAAAGATACCGACATACATGTAGTCAGTTGTTTTTGAAATGGTGCTAAGGTAATTTGACACGGGAAAAGTGCCCCTCTGGGAGACCCTCCCTTCCTTCCTTCCTCCCTCCCTCCCTCCCTCCCTTCCTTCCTTCTTTCCGTTTTCACACTTTGTGACTTCCGGTTTGGTGATCTGTCTTCCCCTGAGGGCAGGGACCCTGTCTGTCCCCAGCTGAGCATGCCACTGACGCTCCATGACCGTTTGCCACAAGGAAAGAGCCACTGAGATGTCTGGGAGGAGGCCCCGCCCTGCGTGCCCTGTGGGCGGGGCCAATGCCAGGGGCGGGGCCCGACGGGAGCCCTCCTCAGGCGCCATGGTGGCTGTTTCTGCAGACTTCACCTGAGGAAACGGAATTTCACCTGCAAAGGCGGAGACATAACGTCACAGATGTGGGTCAGGCAGGATTTCTGGATGTCCGAGGGACCTTTCAGCCTGCGCGACATGAGAGGCTTTCCCCGCTGCCCTGTCGTACCTGCAAGGGCCCACAAGGCCCAGGAGCGGCCTCGGACCCTCGCGGGCTCTGATGCCACGGGCCTGCGCGGGAACTGAGCCCCCAGGGTGTTGGAACTCCCGGCTGGAAGGAACTCCGCGGTGACAATGATAATGAGATAGTAATAATATTGACTACTGTTCATTGAACCTCCACTAGGTACTGGCTGTCAGGGCTTGGGCGAGCGAGAGAACCCAAGGCCCAGATTTCATCTATTTCGTGGAGATCTATTAATATCTACCTAATAGATTTGTGATGAGACGTAGAATGAACGAGAAACGCATGCTAGTGCCAGAATTGGGGATTTGGCCTGCGACTCCGCTGCAGTTGCCACAGGGCTTCTGTGAACAGTTCTATCCATCCTGAGAGCCCCAGTGCCTTGGAAATTCAGAAGGACGGTAAGTTCTCAAGGTGCCAGACCCTGCTCCTCCCTCAGATTGAGGGCTTAGTATCCCAAACTCTCTCTGCAGGACCCATATCCAGAACGCGGAGGGGGCACATAGTCCTGCTGAGACTTGCTTCCAGAGGAGTTGAACCCAGCTATGAAATCCCCTGCTGCCTTTGATGAGGCAAGCAGGAAAAGCATGTGGGAACCTAGGTTAAAGGTCAGAGACAAGCCTTCCACTGAGGGGCAGATGCAGGATCACTTGCCATGTCATGTAGACTCCAGGAGTACCTCTCCTGAGGCCAAGGTGATACCTCCAGCAGACAGGACTGGTGGGCAAGCTGTGTACTACTGCAGAAAATCAGAGGTCATGGCACCATGTCTTTTGGAGCAACTGTACTGGTAGAAAAACTCAGGTATTGATACATTCTGCATTTGAGGGCCTACCATGTGTCAGACACAGTGTTAGATAGGAATGGTAGCTATGTTTGTCTCCCCTAGAGGTGAAAGGAAATGAAGATTTTTATAAAAGCTTTATTGAAATATATTTCATGTACTATTTGATTCGCCATTTTAAAAGATACAATTCAAGGGATTTTAGTTACATTTACAGAGTTGTGCAGCTATCACTCTATAAATATATCACCACTGTCTAATTTTAGGACTTTTTCATCACCCCCAAAAGAAATGCTATCCTCATTACTAGTCATTCTCTAATTCTCCTCCTCACTTTCCACGTGAGGCCTAGACATCCACCTGATGGCCATATCCATCCTCCATGGATATGCCCATTTTGGACATTTCATATAAATGGAATCCAACAATTTTTCATCATTTATGCATGGCTTCTTTCATGTAGCATGATGTTTTCAGGGTTCATCCAACTTGTCAGTACTTCATTCCCTACATCAATACTTCATTCCCTTTTATTGCCACATAATATTCCATT